>CM039528.1:12956286-13028107 GCA_022433055.1 Begonia peltatifolia
TCTCTCTCTCTCTCTCTCTCTCTCTCTCTCTCTCTCTCTCTCTCTCTCTCTCTCTCATGATAGAGATTTTGAAATAATGATTGTTTTGGTGGTAGGGAATGGTTGGTTCAGGCATAGTCGTCATCTTAATAACATGGTGTATACGTCTAAGAGGACCCATCTTCGTGTCGAGCTTCTACCCTCTAGCTATGGTGGTCGTCGCCATGGCTGGCTCTTTGGTGCTCGACGAGAAGCTCTATCTTGGAAGGTGGTAATATTTGTTAATTTAAATCATATAGTTCTTTATGGACATAATCATTTGGTGAAGTTCTAATGGGCAGCTTTCTTGGAGGCATAGTAATAGTGAGTGGATTGTACATGGTGTTGTGGGGGAAAAGGAAAGAGGCGGTCGGAGAAGCATCGCCATCCAAAGAACAAATCGTCTCTTGAAACACACTTTGCCCATCTCGGAAAAACACGACATTAAGCAAAATCCGATTTGAACCAATTTTGTTTCGTTCTAGTTATGATAAAGTAAGAGCATAGATGGCTTTATACGCATGGATGCATAGATAAATCATTGTATTTTGAAGCTAATGCTTAATATCACTATAGAAGGTTGAGACTTCAAATTATTCCATATTTTGTAACTTTTTGTTGACGTATATGAATGATTAGATGCGTGATTTTGATGTTATAAATAATTTTCACACGACGATATACGAAGAAATGACAGAAATAGAACATCACGAAGAACAATCCTTGAAATGAATAAGATTCCATGACCGATCATCGGTCTATCTACTATGTTATATTCTTTTATTTATTCTCATCGTATGATTATCCGAGAATTTAATAAAAGATAAATGTAGTTATATCACTCAGACATAGTATGTTTGCTGTGAAGGTATGAAAAAGGGTAATTTTATGTCTAAAACCAACTATAAACGATCTTGGTGGGTGTTCTGGGTTCAAGATAGAAAATCTTAATTTTGGGTGTATAAAGTCAAAAGGGTTGAGTGATATGCAAGTGGAAGTAATGAATTTGATATTGAAAAGAAGGTTTCTCAGTTCCTGTTCTGCCTCTCTCTCTCCCTCTCATTTTCCAAATTCAATGCCGCTTTCAGGTCCGCCTGAAGAGAGAGAAACAAGAGAGAGAAGATGTGAAAAAGAAGATTCGTAGTAAGCTCTGCTTTTTGTGTCTACCCATTCTTTTCTTTTTCGTTTTTAAGCAGTGTTTTCCCCTCCTGCCCTGAATCATGCCCAAAAGTTGTTCTTCGAAGGAGCTCTTAGTCTCGGGTCCTTTTCAGATGTAACATATTCTTCTATCCTGTGTTGCTGCGTCTGCTCTCTTTCGCTACTCATTTGAATTGATTTTAATGCGAAAATGAACTGTAATTGATCAGCTTCTGTGCTTTTTTTTTTTTTTTTGTAATTATTGTTGTTCTGCTTGTGATTGAGCTCTGTAGATTTCAACAGCTACAGCTTTCATGTCGTCGTGAGGATTGGCACCCGTATTTTGAGGTTGATGCACAAGCCTAGCTTATTAATTTCTTGATTAGTTGAAATCTGGGTTGATCTTTTAGTCAAACTCTGTGTTAGATTCTATGATGAAAACCTTGTAGAGTTGACTAGATCGATGATAATAAAAACCTTTTCGCCAACTTCCAATGCCAATTTTGTTTTTCTATAAATTTTGTGAGATCATGTTTTCTTACTATACATGGAAATTGAACTTTTTTACACGATTCAACCAAAACATCCGAGGATAATTGTGTTCTTTCTTGGGGCTGGATTCATTTGTATGGATGTAATGTTATATGTTTTGAGCTCATGGACCAGCCCAGAACTCATCCGGGGATGTTCTTATGCTAAGTTTCTACTTTCTAGTTTGTATTTGTTTCATAGATGCTTACAAAGAGTGTTTACATTTAAAGTTTCTTTTGGTTTTTGACGACAATTCATCCGTCTTTTTGTTCTGATGTTTTATTTTACTTCATCACAGTTTCAGTTCTTTATTTTCTCTTTATTTGTTTGCAGCAAATGGGCGTAAAAAGGAGAGTGTAATTTCAACAAAAGATTTTTGGAGGCATATATATATATATATGTATACTAGTGTCCATTTTCGTGTAAAATGTCGTTCCGAAGTATTGTCCAGGACATAAGAGATTGTACAGGGAATTTATCTAGGCGGAGGTTTGAGTTCAGGCTGACTTCTCATGGCAGAGGGAAGTCACACGGTCCATTGCACGATTTAG
This sequence comes from Begonia peltatifolia, assembly GCA_022433055.1. Classification (NCBI taxonomy): domain Eukaryota; kingdom Viridiplantae; phylum Streptophyta; class Magnoliopsida; order Cucurbitales; family Begoniaceae; genus Begonia; species Begonia peltatifolia. The sequence continues at coordinate 12,958,524 of CM039528.1, forward strand.
ATAATCAGCAAAATGCGGTTCAGAGCAGTTGTTGGGCGACCCTACCACCTGAACTCCTGTACGATGTCATTCTTAGACTAGAAGAGAGTGAAAGCACTTGGCCTTCTCGAAAACATGTTGTGGCTTGTGCTGCAGTGTGCCATTCTTGGAGGGTGATGTGCAAAGAAATTGTTAAAAGTCCAGAATTTTGTGGGAAGCTTACATTTCCCGTCTCCCTGAAGCAGGTGCGCTCTGTTTTAACTTTTTTTTTTTTTCAAGGCTCTGTTTTAGTGGAAATTTTCTTCACTCAGATATTGCCTTTGAAAGCGGTTTAAAGCAGTGTATGACAGACTACAATTATTAGAGATAATGCTGAGTTTCGTTATTTGACATTTCAGCCAGGGCCACGAGACGGAAGCATTCAGTGCTTCATAAGAAGGGATAAATCTAAACTAACATACCGCCTCTTTCTGTGCCTTAGCCCTGGCAAGTGTTTTTCTCTATATATATATATGTAGCTGGATTTCCTTGTTGATTTTCTCTGCAATCATCTATTTACGTACGAGAACACGAGCTTGGTTGTAGTATAGCATTTTACTCGTCCACATTTCATTTTCTATATCTTCATTATTTCAATCTTATGCTTCGATTTCATGTTGAATTTTACACGAATATCTTGTTTATTTTATCTCATCTTTTATTTCGTTCATGTTTGAAGGGACGTCAATTCCTGAAAATTATAACTATTATCACGTTGTTTGAATTGCTGTGGAAGATGCAGTATAAAGTATTTACTATCCGTTTTATGCGACTTTCTTTGATCAATTTTGTTTTGTTGACGTTGGTGGATTTTGGGAAAGGGTTTCTCTAGTTTTCCGTATCATTATGCGGGTGCTGGGTAGGTACTATCGTTTCTTCGTAATTTATTGGAGGTGTATCATCTCTTGTGCTAATTTACTCCTAGAGCAATTTCAACAAATCCTTTTTCATTTTTTGATGGAAACAATTATTTGTTTATTTTTTTTCCTCTATATTGTTGCAGCCTTACTAGTCGAAAACGGGAAGTTTCTCCTCTCCGCTAAGAGAATTCGAAAAACTACTAACACAGAGTACATAATCTCTACAAATGCTGATAACATTTCAAGATCAAGCAACACTTTCATTGGAAAGCTGAGGTGAGAATTCAAGCAATCTCTTTTCCCTCTCTGAAACTGCCTATTTGTGAACATCTTTTACAGAAATGAAAAAGAAAATTATCTACAGTCTTTCGGAAAGCATTGGTTAGAGCTTAACAGATTACGACAGGCCGGACAGAGCTTTTGTTATGCGAACTCAAATTACTTGATTGTTTCCATCGCTTTTTTGACAATAAGCTAGTATCTTGATACGCGTTTTGTTGAATTCTTAGTACAAGTTTCATAGAACATTTTCCCGGACTTTTTAAGTCTCTTGTTTAGCAATTTGATGCGACCTTGTTGTCTTCATTCAGGTCAAACTTCCTCGGCACGAAATTCATCATATACGATACACAGCCTCCATATGCTTCGGCGCCCCTCCCTCCTTTGGGGAAAACAAGCAGAAGGTTCTATACCAAAAAGGTGTCTCCAAAAGTCCCAAGCGCACACTATGACATAGCCCATATAGCATACGAACTAAACGTGCTAGGCACACGTGGCCCTCGGAGAATGCACTGTGTGATGGATTCTATTCCGGCCTCAGCTCTTATTGCAGGAAATACGGTCCCTGGCCAACCAGAGCGCATTACACGATGCCTCGAAGATTCATTCCGAAGTATGTCATTCTCGAAATCTGTTCATCACTCGACTGAATTCAGTAGTGCAAGATTTTCTGAAATCAGAAGAATTGGTAGTGATGATGAGCATGTCGAAACGAGGCCCTTGGTTCTTAAAAATAAGCCCCCAAGATGGCATGAACAATTGCAATGTTGGTGCCTGAATTTCCGAGGGCGTGTGACTGTGGCGTCTGTCAAGAATTTTCAGCTGATTGCTGCTTCACAGCCGGCTGGGGCAGCGATGCCATCCCAGCCATCTCCGCCCGAGCATGACAAGATAATTCTGCAGTTTGGTAAGGTGGGTAAAGACATGTTCACTATGGATTACTGCTATCCGCTCTCGGCTTTTCAGGCATTTGCAATCTGCTTGAGCAGCTTCGACACGAAATTGGCTTGTGAATAGAGAGGGAAAGAGGATAAAAGAAAATAAAGGGAAAAGTAGAGTCGATATTATCAAATACATTCTTGTTCTTTCCTCAATTGTTATAAAAAAAAAAAAAAAAAGAAAATCATGTAAAAGTTGATTGTGTTAGTGATATTCTGTTGTACTAATAATGCATTCTAACATCTGTAAGAACAAACTGATGTTTGAATTTTCTACAATTTTCTTAATTTGTTTCCTTTCCTTGCTTCCTTCACAGTGTCTTCCATGAAACTTGAAGCTTTCAGGCTTCTAACTAATATTCTTTTAACTACATATAAAGATCAGCAACAACAAAATCAAAAACCTGTAACAAGATGTTACATTCTTGTATTGTACTCAATTATATCCATATTATATACGAATATGAATATATTTTTTCCCAAAGAAAAACAGAAAAAAAAAAAAAAAAAAAATGGTCGGATCAGTTCCACCGTGACACCGAACCAAACCCATCTAACCCAACATGGAATATGGCAGAGTTTTAAAGCATCTCAATCAATCCTAGTTGCTCTAGAAATCAATCAAATAGTAACAATATAACCACATCTCTTAAGAAGGTTCTTGGTAACAATGCACAAAAATTAAAATCACTACCATAACCATTAATCATATATTTGCTGTTACAAAGCCATGATTAATTACCAGATCTTATCACCTCTGAGCTTCGCAATATCATTTTTCATAAAAGGGGATAATACATCTCTTTTTGTATTCATAGAATCAATTCAGCTGCTCTCCTTTCTATTTATAATATTATTCATTTGCCTTTCCTACATGTCCTATTATATATTACTGTGAAAATTAGCAAACTACCTGAGAATCTGCCTGTCAGCGTCAAGTTGGTGGCTGCAGTAGACACCAGCATCTCTAATCACACGTTCGCTTTCTTCTCTTCCTCTACGATAACCAAGTGAGCCAACTTGGACTCCCTTTTCTTCATTTCTACTTCTCCTTTCTCTTACATCATCATAATTTTATAATGTGCGTATAACTTTGCCAGAGGACTACATTCACATGTAACTTCTGTTCAATGGCCGATTGGGAGGGAGATGGAAGATCTACCACTGTGTCGACCGCACTCTTCGAAGAACCCGTGGTGGCTTTCGTTTCTCAGCCACTGGAATGAGGTTTTCCTTGAGCTGTATTTGAAATACAATTTGAACATATATGAAGTCATCGTCAAACTGAAAGTCAAAAGTTACTTGTACTCAAAAAGATACAAAACAGGCTCTCTTAGAAGTTTAGAGGGTTAGCATGTTATGCTACATATAAAGTTCAGAAAATGAAAAATACAAGAATGTATAAGGGTGAATTCAAGGTCTCATTTCCTTTACCAGCGAGATTGACAATGGAGATTTTGCATGGTTCAGTGCATCGAGGGTAGTCTTTTTCTCCTCTATCTTAACACTCTACCTCTATTTTATTTGGTCATCTTCAAATTTATTTTCAAACGTTTCATGACTCTATTTACCAAACTTGTTGACGAATAAAATGCTATTTGTCTCCAACATTCATGCCTTGTGCACTATGGGACTTAACAAACATTGTTTAACTAAAATTAAGAGGCAACATAAGAGTAAATGTAATGATTTTCATGCGAAAGCCATCTCACAATATGTAACTGCAACCATAATTTAATAACAGGACAAAAAAAGATTAAAACGACTGTACTCAGGGAACCCCATGTGTTTGTGACTACTATGATAGACAATTCTTAGCAGACATACGTTTCCTACTCAGGGAAGAAATATTATTAGGAAAAAAGAAGTCTTGCTTTCCCATATTTGGTTACCTATTTTCTTGAGAATAAAATTAGGAACAAAATCAGACATTTATTTTACCAACAAAAAGGTTAAGACCAAGAAAGTTCAAAGGTACTGTCAAGAAATGGTGTAGTTTAAGGTTCTTGTTCAAGATTGGAATAATGGCTTTACAACTAGTGAGTTATTCGGGAGATGGAGCGATGGTTCTAGTAGAAGTATTAATGGTTTCCAAAAAAGGAGTGGATTTAACTAATAAGTCGGCAAAAGTTCTCACAGGTAAGAAATCTACCTGTGTTCAACACGACTGCAGAAGACAGAAAATTCTGAGAAGTGGTAATACACTGATTTCGTATTCGTATTAAATCTGTTTTTTTTTTCACCCTTGTGTATTACATGAAAACACCCAACACATGATTTATCATAAATCCTAGAACGTAAGAGTATAAATATTGATGGGTAATTTTAGAAGAGAATAAGTATGAGAATGCTGCTTAATACTAGTTAGAAGGATATAGCTTCATACCTAGTAAGTTACCTAATGTGTACAACCTTGTTGTCTAATGAATCAGGAAACAATAGTAACATGTCACAAACACGGGAAATAAAAAATCAGAAATAGAAAACTCCCCACCCCATCCAAGTGTGTTTTGAACGCACGCTAAGTGTTCTGCAGACTTCAATTATCATAGTCCAGAAATCAAACAGGAGCAACAGATGCACATACCTGCTTGCACCTTTCTTTGATCTGCTGAGCCTGCATTTAGAACTTCATTTCTCAGAATCTAAACAGGTTTACATATATATTCAGAATAATAATTTGAGCATGTTCTTGGTGTTAAAACAACTACTTAGTCGGATGATGATTATCAAAAAAATTAAGAAATTCTAACAAGTTTTCTTATTTTTGTTTGGCAGACTCACTTTCCAAAGCCAATTCCCAAAAAATCAATGAACTAAGTGATTGGCATCATTAGTTTCTTACAAACAGACAAATAAACAAAATAAAGAAACAGTCGTCATACTGATGTAGGAACAACGGTGCAGAGCGCAAAATTCTCTATCTGTGCTCAGTTGTGAGTTCATTAGCCTCTCTTCCATTACCTTCTTCCTTAATCTCTTTGAAATAGCACTGCCTCTCTATATTTTCAAAAGGACTTCAATGGAAAACCTAAGTAATTTTCTTGTTCTTCCTAATGCATTTCTATATCAACAACAAAAACAAAAGGGGATCTTCTGACAACAGTGGAAGTGATTCAGTCAAGCTTATGTTACAGAGAAGATGAAAACGTCTCCAAGAGAGCTAAACTCACAGTACAGCTGAAAATAGAGCTCAACTGCAGAGTCCTTAAACTGCATACCTCTTCTCGCAGCAACCTTGAATTCTCCTCCTCCAGCTGAGTCACCAAAGATTCTAGCTCTACCGTGTAAGCCTGAAAACGAAATGGCACACAAATTACAGATGATAAGACCATGCAACCTAATCAAGGCATCAAATTTGTCGAAATATTTCATCAATTGAAAACTGAATGAATGGGAGAAACCAATGATAACCTTACAAGAATGCACACTGCATTTCAAAATGTCGAAGAAAGTGGAAGCAATATAGAAAAGAGTTGACCTGCTTGCGTTCTCTGGACCTGGCTGCGGATTCTCTGTTCTTAATCATCCGCTTCTGTTTTTGCTGCGTGGCCTTATCAACTGGCTCTTCAACTGCCCTTCTCTTCCCTCTCCCCGCTCCAACCACTCTCCCTTCAATCCCATTTCCATACACACACAATGGACCTTCCAATCCTTGCGACGGAATATGAAACGGGTCGGTGATGGCCGCGTCCACAGCGTACCCCGCTGGTGCAGCAACCACAGGGACTCTAACATCCTCCTCCCTCACAGCCCCAGCCTTAGTAAGGAAATCTTCCAGAGTCATCTCGTCGCCAGCGGCTCCTCGCCTCTGCCCGCTCCCGGCCACAATCTCCTTCCACACCTCGTCAACCGTCTTCTCGCCCATGTCTTTCGGCAGGGAGAAGCTCAATTGCCGCGAAATCGAACCGTCTTGCTGTAATTGATTCAGAGTTTGGTCTTGCGAATCGGAATAAATAGTTTTCAGGAGGTCGTCCATGCTCATAGAGGTCAAGTTTTTGGAAGGATCGGAGTGCTGGAGATCAGCGAGGAGAGATGAGAGGGAGCAAATAGAAGGATGCGATGGCAGATCCGGATTCGCCGTGGGAGATGACGTCATCGCCAAGTTCGGCGATGCCATGCCAAAAATATCGCAGAATTTTCCTCAAATTCCTGTCTTCTCTCTCTCTCTCTCTCTCTCTCTCTCTCTCTCTCTCTCTCTCTCACTCAAGAACAAGAAGTAAACACAGACACAGACGCCGAGAGAGAGAGAGAGAGAGAGAGAGAGAGAGACTTTGTAAACACGAAAGAGTCTTCAGTTTCACAGTTGGTTGAGCGAGTGAAAAACGAAAGAGATTTTCTGCAACTTCTTCTACAACCTTTGACCAGAAGCCACGCAAACTGCCTCAAAGTTCCGCGGCTTCACGAGAGAGCGGAAACCCATGAGAGAGAGAGAGAGAGAGAGGGGGATCTGGAGAAGATGGAAAAGGGGGCGGCAGCAATCTGCGAGAAATGGGTCCCTTTTGTTTTATGGGACTCTCTGTCTCTTTCATCCCACGTTAAACCATAAATACGTATCTCTATATTCAACTCCCATTACCCTAATCTTGTATTTTATGTTGGACATGCCTGCTTCCTGCTTCGCTACCACTCCCTGCTTTTCTCCTTCAACCTCGTCCGACCGTGCTTCTTCCCCCCCTCTGTTACTACAGTCTACAGTGTAGGGAGGACGGAGATTGGTTGATGGCGATCGTGATCGAGGTTCCGTTGCATCTGCGAATTCTTTGATGGATAAATCATCTTTTGGATAATTACATTTTAGGGTAACATATGATAATTGCGTTAAACATTAAAGTAATTATCAATTTAAACTAAAACTCTTGAGAGTCGTTGAAATAGGAATGCAAGAAACTGGGCCTGTTCTGGGACGGGATCTCCAGTTCCCATGTAGCTATAAAATTAGGGTGCAAGTAAGGAGGGGCAGCTCATGGTCGAGAATTTCTTTTTTTCAAATCACCTGAAGTGTACGTTGAATGAGGACTGGAGATCTCTATCCTCACGTGATCTCCGATCTAATATGTTTAGTACCACGTAAATATTAGACAGAACAATAAATCGTTCAATATAAATCAGCCCTCTATTTGCAGCGTAATTGAAAATGGAGTGATCGGACTTCCATCAGAATTTAATTGATTACATTTGAGATAGATCATGGTTTAGTTTAGAATTATTTCAAATTAAATTGGTAATTACCCTAAATCTACCCTTATAAAATATTAAAAGGTCAAATGGTCAAAGTTAAAAAAATCCTCACAATACGTTTATCTTTAAAAAAATCTTAAATTATAAAAAACAAACAAAAAACCTCCTGGCGGGGGGTTGTTCACCTTCTGTTCTCAATTTTACGCTAGAACGGTCCCCTGTTCTAGCAAGAGGTGTTCACCCTCTACTCACCTCCGTAATTTATAAATTAATTTAAAAATATATATAAACCGATATTCAATTTATTTGAAATTTTTACCACACAATGAAAAAATAATTTGAAAAGTTTCGTGATTTTCTAATACTTGTACGATTTATTGTAATTTTAATTAATTATTTTTATAAAATAATTGTAATAAATCATTCCAGTGTTAGTAAATCACAAAACTTTTTAGATTATCTTCTCATAATATACTGAATACGCATTAAAAATTTAAAGTAAATTGAACATCGTTTGATATTTTTTACCCGTTTCTTCTTCACTTTGTAAAAATAAAATGAAGAATGAACGAATATTAATTTTAAAAAAAATAACAAACGATATTTAATTTATTTAAAAATTTTATCATGTATTTATTACATTATGGGAAGATAATCTGAAAAATTTCGTAATATTTTAATAATTATAAGATTAATTTATAAACCCTCCACCCCCTAAAACGTTTCCCATTTAAGAGCAATGTTGAGAACCGAAGCCGGTGAACAACTTCGGTGAGGATTTTTTTGTTAGTTTTTGTATAGTTTAAAATATTGTTTTGAGGAATAAAGGAAGAATTTTGGGTTTAACCCAATATTAAATAAGGCAACGCCAGCAACTACCAACAGACGACTGACTTCTTCTTCTTCTGAGTTTCTTGATCTTCTTCTTCCATGGCTTCCTCCTTTCGCATCATCTCTCTCTCCTTCCTCATCCTTCTTCTTTTCCATGCCGCTTACTCCATCCCTCTCCATGAGTTCGACTCCATTCTTTCCATCCTCCGAGCTCGCGGCTACACTCTCTTCCCCAACGCCATTTCCACCTCCGACCTCCAATTCCACCTTCTCTCCGCTCCTACCAACGCTTCCTTCACCTTCTTCGCCCCCACCGATTCCTCGCTCTTCGCTCTTGATATGACCCTCACCGCTCCTTCCTACACCAACACTCTCTCCTACCACCTCGTCCCCCGCCGCCTCTCCTTCTCCGATCTCCGTACTCTTCCCTCCGGCGCCTCGCTGCCCACGCTCCTCCCCTCGCGGAGCCTCACCCTCACCAGACGCCGTCGCTTATCGCAGCACACCGCCATTTTCGTGGGCGGCATTGAAGTTGTGCTTCCTGAGTTGTATCGCGGACGGCGCGTTATAGTCCATGGTTTAGGAGGCATTGTCACTTTGACTTCTCCGATCGACATCCTCTACAGTTCGGATTCTCCTTCTCCTGCTCCTTCAGTTCATTCTGGCCGCTCTGGCCGTTTACGGCCAAGAAGCGATAAAGACGTCGCTCGTACCTCTTCGACTAAGAGTCCGATTCGCCGAACGACTCCAGCGACTCCGCGTACTTCTCCAGCTGCCCGTCAGATAATTCCTCCGGCATCTCCTCCTATTGAAGTCGAAGGCGGTTACTCTCACTCTCAAGCGCCTTCTCCTGGAAACGAAGGAAGTGATTGGTCGGCGGTACAATCAAGTCAATCACAAACGCAGGCGCCGGGATCCTCGCCAGAGACCTCACCAATTTCAGCCTCTTCACCGGTCATAGACGAGGTTTCTGACGGAAATCCGAGGGCAGTGAGGGGAAGGGCAAGGACTACGGCGGTAGAGATAACTGAAGCGCATGGGAAGGGTAAAAGGAAACCCAATGGAATGGGGTTAGCCCACCGTACGTCGCCTGTGCCAGATGATCTTCGGGTCGAGGACGCTGTAGAGAAATCCTGGCCATTGCTATGATTGATTACCACGAGCCATGGGGTATGCGATTGCTACTATTTCTTCTTCTTTCTTAACATTTCCATCATCAGCTGCAATTCTTCATCTCTCTTTCCGCCATTTGAACCACAAAAACAAACCATTGTTGACTCAAAACCATTGCTAGATGGCGTGTATAAACAATTGAAACTGTGATAATCTGTTGGAGATTGTCAAAACTCAAAACATAGCATCATAAATGTCTACTCTCTTGGATATCTACAAATTATTTGTTACGTTTACCCATACAGTAGCTCATGTTAATCATTATATATCAATAGCTGAGATGATTCTTTTACAAGTGCATGTGCAGATCAATGATCATAATAAATAGCAACGTAAGACAGGCCTAATCATCATCAAATCCGGCATTATCAGCATCGCCTTCCCCATCTCCATAGCCGAACTCATTCTCATCGGCATCCACATGATCCGCCTCGCCTGAAATAGGGTAGGCTTCAACTTCCGAACCCATCTCTTTGCTCTCCTGATTATTCGCAGACCCACTCTTCACTTTCATTGACTTCATGTTTTCGTCACTGAAAAACTTGGAGTAAGGCTTTGAAATCTAGTGCAGAGAAGGATCATACGTTGTTAGAGCCCCATACTACTTGCAGAATTATAAAAACTTGCTGAGAATTGGAAGAAGATTCACCTTGAATAAACACTCTCTAGTTTGAGCACTTTCCACTAAGTTTTTCCAGTGTTCATCTCTTCTTAATGTGGATGCAGAGCCTACGACCTAATCACACCACCCAAAACATAGCTTAAAACTCTGCATCTCCTTTGAATATATTACATTCTTACGAGCATCATACCAGAACAGATGACCTTGCTCTTGTGATCCCCACATTCATTCGGCGGCGATCAGAAAGAAACCCAATACTTCTATCTTCGCTCGCCCTCACACATGAAAAAATGACAACGTCCTTTTCTCGTCCCTAAAATAGCATTTGTCGACCACACCCAAATTAGCTCATTAAAAAACAATGACAAAATGATGCATGGAAGACAAGAACTTGTCCCTGTGTAAGAACCAAGATCGAGATACAGCAATGTCGGCTTTTTGATCCAAGAAAAAAGGATTTGCAAGTTTGATTAACAGTATAACCCATTTATTATCCAATCAGAAATGAGAATATCAAGTGAACAAGCAGTAGAGGATCGGACAAAGAAGAAAACACATCGCATGTACCTGGCAGCCGTCAACACTGGTGATATCCACTATATTATCCGGATCCACACCGAAAGTTTCTTTAAACCGTTCTTGCAAGAGCTTTACTTGTTGGCTATAAGGGGATATTATGGCAAGCTGAGAATTGGACTTCAGCTCTGGATAAGTAGTGATTAGTTTTTGATAAATGAGAAGGACAAACTCAGCCTCAGCAACATTCACCCAAGAACCACTTCCTAAGGGCTGCGATTCTTTGCCTTCGTGTATGTTGAAAAAACAAAAAGGTGCAAAACAGTTGTACTCGTGCCACGCCCGTGTTGTATGTAATTTAATGTCAGGTGCGTCCTCCAACGACTCGGCATAAAACTCTCTTGAAGGAAAGCTCCTAATCTGCTTAAAAAACGGGGCATAGTAGAAAATGATGGAGCAGATAAAAGAAACTTAATTACACTCCGATCTTCACCATCTCAGAGAGACCGGGGAAACAAACCACATTTTCTGAAAGTTAGTTCGAAATTCACCCAATAAGTAAACAAACCATTATATCACTAATACGACGATTCTTAATAGTAAAGAGGCATTCCCTTATCAGGCTTGCAAGCATTTTGCAATTTTATCTTCTTTTACATTCACAAATGATATGCGTTTAACAGTAATCCACAAAGGTTTCATACTTCATTTTATTGCGTACGCAGAATCAGAAGAAAAAAAAATGAAGACTACATTCTTTCAAATTAGTTGTGATCTAACCTCGGGATGCATTCTATATTGGATCTTCAGCATTGTTACAGGATATCCAGCCATCTGAAATCGCTTGAACAAACTCGTGTCATATCTTCAGTTTAGAAATTATAGAATGTTAGTTCATTAGATTAGTTGGTAGAGCAAATAATCATCAGAGGCTAAGTATTTAACCCGAATTTTTTGGCAACCGGAGAGATTACAGTGGCTGGGAGTTGCTCTGGATCACCCACCTAAAAACCAAAAGATTCCAAAAATTCATATAACAGTCCAAATGCAATAAGTTGTGAGACCCGAAATAAGAAAAGAAAGATAAAGAGAAGTCCACCAGAAAGACTTGCTTGCATCCATTTGTTAATGGAACGAGAGTCGCCAGCTCCACCTGTTTCAAAGTGAGATTTGGGAAAACTTTATTTTGAGGGGTAGCATAAGAGAAACGAGAAACTTTGTATGAGACGTAAGTCTTTTGCTTGCTAGTCGAAATTCTGAATTGGAGATTGTCAAACTGCAAGAGGCATTCATCCAATAACCTCTAGCCAAATATGTAAATACTAATCATTATTAAACACTCCTCAACATTTGTACAGAGTTTCAACTTGCATACTTAACACTTCATAGTTCATTCCTTAGATCTGTTTGCATTTCCACAGATTAGAACACGAACAATGGTCAACCCACCCCGGCTAGAAAGTTACATGATTTTCCCAGCAAGTATCCATATGACTAAATCAGTCCTAGCGAATTGATGGGCGAAAGCTCTCATGGTACCTTGGTCGATTGATCACGTTTTGGTGGAAGAACCTAAAAAGTTAATTAATATCTTTCCAGCAGAGCAAATACTACCGACCCACAAAATATCAGAAAACAATGAATGTTTGATGGTTACCCACAAATTTTGGTGACTAGTCGATGATTATGGTTCACCCTTTTATTTGTACACAGATGAAGATAAAATAAAATCCACGAATGAGTCAGTTGGAACTTAGAACCAATACAGAAGCTTACAGCTTGAGCAGCTTCATCTATGATGACAACATCAAAACCTCGATTCCATTTATTGAACAGAGATGAACCGCTAAAACTTAGAGTCGAGAATACCTGAACCATTTACAATGTTAGTAAGATAATGATAAAGACTTGAACGGACCACATTAAAGAAAAGACAGAGTACCATACAATCACACTCTCGTCCAAAATTGCACCTCGAATACTATCCATATCTGTTCCAGAAGATCCATTTTTATTCTTGCTGGAATCTAAACTGCTCTTCTTTTGATCCACCTGCAACATGAATTTGCGAAAAATATCCAGAAAAATCATGCCTATCCTTGTAACTTTTTACTTTTCTTAGTGAATTCATAGATGAAGTGCAAACCAATTTTCAGTTTTATTTTGTTGTCGGATTGAAATTTTCAGATTATTGATTTTTCATTATCTTTTGTAGCATTTCTTAAACTATTTCATGCTATGTGAGCAAGAAAGAAAGAGAAACGAGGAAGCCATTTCCAAATTTATTTTTAATTAATCTCCAGATACATACAAGTTCTTTCATGGAGACTGACTTGATTGAAGGATGTGGCTTCAGACCAATACGAACAATTTTGGGATTATATGAACGATTATTTTCATCTCGAACACCTGAATATAAAAAGAATATACTGAAAAGGTCAAAGGATATTAAAAGAATTCGATCAATTGTTAATAATAAGACTTTGACGAGACAGACATTAATATTTATGTTAGTGTCCAATCGAATGATTTTGTGAAGTTTACATGACAAATTCATTCGATAAAAAATTGAAAGTATTCATAGTTCTCCCAAGAAAATAGAGAGCACTAACGCAATTGAAAGAATCACAACTATCAGAATGGCAAACAAATGTGGCATTGGTCGACCATTATAAAATTAATTATTCTTTTTGAGACCACAATTTCACAAATTTCAAAGAAATGGAAGACCACTAGAGAAAGATTAGTCATAAAATTTTGCCAAAACTGCATTAGAAGCTCAACTAAGAGTCAGCTAAGCTCTATATCGTAATGGGCCCATCCTCACAACATTGATAAACTGATTGACGACTATCTACCAACCAAATAACGGCTTTAGCGCAATCACAATCAGATGGTATGTTCTTTGCTTACATACACAAAATATAATTTGCATAGACCCAACATCAAAAGACTACAAATTTACAAGTCGTACCTATATATTTTTATATTTTCCATGTGTACATCAATTGAAGTTTAAAAAATAGTCACAGAATAATACAACTCAATTTACCAACAATAATTCGTTGATGTGTCACACTCACAAACATATATTCAATAATAAACATTTAATCTAATGATTATGCCCCTACGTATATCTATTCATGATCTTGTCAATTTTCAGTATACATATGAACATTTAAAGTACATGACTTGCTTGTTATACATACATTACATGCATACATATATACATATATAAATATATAGAATGCATGTCATTATTAATTTATTTATTTTTAGGGTTAGGTATATGCATATATAAGTAAAAACAATTTGCCATAAAAACATAGATGGCATGCATATTATGAATTTATATGTTTGCACAATTAGAATGTCTTATGAAGATAACTTCCATACAGATAAAAGGGCAACAAAATCAAATATGATTAGATACAAGTATTGAACTTACAGAGAATTGACTTACCTGTGTTCTGAACACGCAATACAATTTCATCAAGAGCTGAATTCGATGGAGCACATACTAACACACGTACACGATACTTCCGGCTGGAATTGAGTGCTTCTGGTTTCTGAAAGTAGAAAAATTTAGAAGATATGAATCAAAGGTCCTATAAATAACAGTTGAAGATTGCAACTTACCTGTTCATTTCCGGTGGTTGGAAAAGTTTAGAAAATTTAGAAGACATGACTCAAAGGTCCTATAGATAACATTTGAAGACTGCAACTTACCAGTTCGTTTCCAGTGGTTGGAAAGAAACCATCATTGCCATCAAGAGGCATAATTGCATCTCGAGGGTTGACTCCACTCATCCATGGAGATGCATGTCTCCAGTGATTATACCTTTGTAATATAAAAGGTGGCACGTAGTAAGTCAGCAATGTATCTCGAATAGTGAAGGAAGGAATTACAAAGTGCCTAAAGTAGACACAAGAATTTGCACAATGCATACTTCTCAGAAAGAAGCATTTCAGGTCCATGTTTCGTTTCAAGCAACCCAACCCTGAGAAACAGAAGAAGGCAAAAAGAAGAGAACATTATAGTGCATTCGGAGAGATGTTGAAACAATCCATGAAACTACCCACAATCAAACAAAAGATTAATTAATCTGCAGTGACATAGAAGCTAATTTATACTTGGAGCCCACTCTTGTTGGTGTTGCATGTAAAATGGCACTTAGAAGCCCAAGGATGGTTTGTGTTTTCCCAGTTCCAGGAGGACCCTAGAAGAAGAAAACAGTCAGCGTCCCCCACAGTTTCAGGCGGTGGAGAATATAGCATATCACACATATAAACACTTGCGTATTACAAACTGGAGAATGTAAAAGAAGTTGAACCTGTATCAGTACAAATGGCCTACGTGATAAACCAGCCTGCAATAGTACAGACATTTTCTAATAAAAAACAAATTCAAGGCTCTTTAAACTGAAAACTATTCCCCCAAGAGAAAGTATGAGAGAGAGAGAGAGAGGAGAGATTTGTGAAAAATCTCAGGAGAACAAGAAATAAATTGTTTTGACGTCAACCATTGCAGTTTTTAATTTATGCCTGACCTTTAATGCTTCTTGCTGGGACTCGTTAAGATTTTCAGTCATGTACTCCTTTAGAGGTCTTGAAATTTTCCAGGCCTGGTCTTCAGAACCAATCTTCTTATCTGTTGCATTTAATATCAAATCCTTAAACAGGAGGGAGCCAACTGATTGTAGAGCTAAATATTCACGAACAATAGTAGATAAACTGCAAATCTGCAGTATGATATTACAAGAACAAAAAGATAAGTAAACAATTGGATCAAACTTTCACATGGAGAAGTGGTGTAGATATCATTTTTAATCTTAACATCCACCATAAATAAAAAAGAAAAAAAAAAAAAAAGAGTTGGAACAAGTCAAAAAAGTCAAGCCAAGAAACCTCTGATACAGAAGTTTGATATGAAGAAGTTTAAATACCTTAAACCAAACCAGTACTAGTAATCATGTTTTGTTATAACATTAATTAGACCTTTTACAATCCCTTGGTTAAAATGATGTAAAGATTTAATAAAATAAAAAATGTTCGACATGAATCTGCAAGTCTTATCATTTCAAAAATGCCATTAGGCAAAATACCTCACAAAATGTTTCTTTTTTTTATATATACCACAAACAAATTCTTTTTGCATACCACTTGCACTAAATCAGAATCTAAAACTAACAAAAAAAGAAAAAGATTTACCTTTAGACTATATATGTATATCCCAGCTTTACTTGAAGAAGTGATATGTGATCGCATTTTTGACAACCTTGGAGAAAATGTGACGTCATCATTCATATGTGTGAATTCTCCAGCTAAATACATTCTTAGTCTTAGCTTATTATGTTGGCGGCTCTCCACCATAGCAAAAGCATATGTTGTTGGAAGTCTTGTCTTCTCCTGAAACTGCAATAACCTTAGTCAGTTAGTCAAGTAATCCTAAAAATCCATTTGACTTCCAAAACTTCAAAGCCAATTCAAAGAGTCTGTAGCACCAAAATAATGATGGTCATCTATTACAAATTTCTTTTGATGAAAGGTGAAAATCAATAAACAGTAATATGTGTGAAATTTAAATGAAACATAAAATCTTTTTATAGTGAATAGTAAAAAGACCTGAAGAATAAATATCTAACTTCTACAAATATTTTTTTAGGTCACCTTCTCCTTGGAGAGAAGAAAAAGATCGTTCGGTGTAACGGATTCCTCCTTTTCAATAGTTTCTTTGTTGTCTTCATCATTTCTGAGATACACTAGTTCTGGAAAGTGAAACCCGTCAACTTCATTGCACTCCATCACCGCCCTGAACTTCCAATCTTCAGCTGTACCCAGGAAAAATGTTTCAGGGAAAGAGACTCTCAATTTCTAAAACATCTAAATCTCCAAAAAAAAAAAAAAGTCAAAACAAAAATATATTACAGTTTCAAAAAAACAGAGAGAAAGACACAAATATGTCTAGAATTTATTCACAAACAGGTGGTGAAAATGTATAAACCTTAAGAGTTTAGATGCAATCAATCAACAATTTCTATTTGAGCCATATTTCTACTAAAGCAAATAAAACATTCACTGAGAGTAAGCAAGTACCTTCTTCGTCATCTTTTTTCTGAATAATCTGAGCCTTGATTTCTTCCAATAAAAGCGGCTCAAAAGTGGAAATATAATCAGATACATCATCATAGGTGAGTTTCACCCGCTTCAAACCCAAAGTAGTTCCATCCATGATATTATCCCCATTTTTCTGCTCCAAAAAATAATCAAAATTTAAAAAAAAAAAAAATGGCAATGAGAAGAACAGAGAGGAAGGGGAGAAAGAGAGAATACCCTGGATTCTTTGAGAATACGAAAATAATCCCAACTGAGAATGATCTTAAATAAACGAGTTGTGGCTGATTCGGTTTGAAATTTATCTCTGGACACACCCATTGAACTGGTCAAACAAACAAACAAACAAACAGAAATCGATAAACAAGACGGAGAAGGATTGAAGAAAATTATGCGGAAATCAGGGTTTAAGGAAGAAGGGTTTTTGCATTCCCTTTCCGGCTACAGTAGCGCAGAAAAGTCACTTTTCAAAAGTAGTATCGAAGTTCCTCTTCTTACAATAGTAGCACTGAAAAAGGTGAAAGTACCAACATATCCCTCCAACCGTCTCATAAAAATTAAGATTTTTTTTTTATTTTTTTAGGTGTGTTTTAAACATTTATATGAATTTTTTAAAATTTACTATTTATCGACCAAAATTATACATCCTGTTGGTTCGGTTCAGTTTGGTTTTAGAGTGGGAACCGAACCGAACCGAACCGAACCGACAAACTTTCAGGTTTTGGGATTGAGCCTGAAACCGGTAGAAAAACCGAACAATTTGGTTCCGGTTGAATTTTGGTTTGTCAAAATATTAAAAATATTTATTTTAAGAAATTTTTACCCTTGAATTTCACTTTTTCGTGTTTTGATTATTTGGCAGAGGAGAGAAATCATTGAAATTTTCACTCTTTTTGTTTCGGTTATCAAGATTTTTTAAGCCAACTGTCAACTACTCTTTCTTATAAAGATCAGCTTTGCCACTTCTCTTCTTCCTCCTAGTTACCACTCCTCCTTCCCCATCTTCTCTGCAACTTCAAGCTCATCGACGACGGCGTCCATGTCGACGCGAGGATCAGGCTCATGGACTGCGAAGCAAAATAACGCTTTCGAGAAGGGTCTTGCGGTTTTTGACAGAGAAACTCCTCAGCGTTGGCTTAACATTGCCAGGGCTGTCGGTGGGAGAACTGCTGAAAAAGTGAAGATTAAGGGTGAGGGTCAGGGAAGAAGCTTGGAGTTGCAGCTCACAAGAATTTCACACAATTCCAGATTGCATTCACCGTAAGAGCCTACCCATCTTCTATCCCACATCCAGAAACCATCAATGAAGCATTAATCTCCAATACCCAGAAAGAGGAAAAAAAATTGAGGCGAAGGAGAAAATCTAACCATGTGCAGCTCAAGCTGGTATTTGCTAGATTACATTACACGCGACCAAAGTTTGATCCAAGAAACCAAGGGAACAAAAAAATAACCCCAGAGCCGATGAGAAATCAAGGGGTGAGGGGTTAGGGCTTAGACCTTGAAATTTTTTGGTTCGGTTAATGCCGGTTATGAATGGTCCAAACCGAAAATCCAACCAATAATTTTGATTCTTGCAATTTAGAACCGTATTTCAGTTTTTTTATCAAAACCGACCAAAACTGGACCGATTTCACCTGTTCTGGTCTGGTTTTTAGTTCCAGTCCGGTTTTGAACAGTTCAACTAAACCTCAAAATATCGTAAATAGATAATTTAAACCTGAAGGTACGATTAGTCTGACCGTCCTCTCGATTTTTTTCTGTCAATACCAGTAATTTAATTTTTAGAGTTTTGTCACATATGAGAGGACAACCGGTTCAATTGGACCAGTCGTCTTTCCTCTTATATTTAAGGAGCCCTCTTATTTTTTTTTTTTCAAATTACACCGAAAATTTTTAATACTCTCTCGACTATTTGTTTGCTCTGGCGATAATCGCATTCATCGTTTATGTATAAAGTTTTTTTTTGTCATTTATTTTAGAGATTTAAAAAAAATCATAATTAAGGTGTTAAATTGAAATATAGTAAGGTAACCGAAATTAAATTTTTTATGATATATTTTTTCTTTTTTGTATTTTTTATTTGAAAATTTTTTAATAGTTTCTATCAAAATCATAAAAATATGGACAATTTATTTTATTTTGAGTTTTTTTTAAACCATAAAATATGAGTTTTTTTTAAAAAAACTTTTAAAGTTTATTATTCATTGACCAAACATTAAAGTATCGTAAATAAGCACATTTATGGTATCAACACATTTTAAGAATAACTGGTATATTTCAATATATTTTGCACATAAACACAACGTCATTCTTTTTTTATTGTAATTTTATTACATTATTTGTAGTAATCTTTGAAACGCAGTCGCGACCGAGGCCAAAAAATGTTACTATTCGGTGACTAACGATCGTGTCATTTTTTTTTTTTTTTTGCATGAGGCCTATATATATATTTTTTTGTAGTATAATAATTATTTAATTTATTTATTTTTTAAAAAAATTTAAAATTTAAATAATACTTATTTATTTTAGATTATTATATTAACTTATATATAACAATTTTAAAAATAAATATTTCTATTATATATTTTAATTCGTTTATTTAAATAAAATTATTTATTAAATATATTAATAAACTTTAAACAATATAATATAATAAATTAAAACCAATAATTAATTATATAAACTTATAAATACATTAGGTTTATATTTAAATACATTATCAAATTTTAAAAAATATATAATTTTATATTTTCATTACAAAATTCATATAATTTATAAAAAACTTATATTAAAATGTACATTATTACAAAAATAAACTACACGAAATAAAATTAAAGTACATAAAATTTACATACAAAAACTAAACTAAACTACGTCGGAGGATCATCATCGTCTTCGTTGTTGCCGTTATTCGTCATCTAACGCTGAAACCTCTCATCCATCTGTCTATAAAACTCAACGAAATAATTTTGTGTCTCAGTTACTTCTCTCTAAGACGCGATCACCCCACTCTGTTTCACAACAACCTCATCGACTCTGTTTATGAGAAACTAGATGTTTTGCTGCTGGCTTTGCTATATCTCAAACACCTATTGTTGGTGCATCTAATATATATGCCGATAGTGCGTCTACTATATTTGATACATCTGTTGTAAATACTGCCTCGTGTTCTATCCAGTAGCCTTCGCTTCTTGGGGGCCAATGGCGGCGACATGATCACCTTCATCAGCACTGCCCGAGAGATGGATGCCTCATGATCGCTTTTCAGCACCCAATCGCCATCGACTTCCACAAGACCTGTCAGTATCAAACGAGTCTTGTCAAATACGTTGGTGGATCTATGAGTTATTCTCTGCTCGTCAATCGATAGCTGAATCTCATCTCGCTCAATGATCTTCAAAATTAGTACCCCTGGGAGATTTGTCCTAGAAGTCCACGTGACATCACGCATGTGACTTAAAATCAAGAAGCCAAGGTCAAAAGACTTTTCGTTGCTTAGTTTCTCCATGACATACAAGTCAATGTAGCTCAGATTTTGATGTCTATCTCGTTGCAGAAGAGTCTGAGTTAGCATATTGCGAATAACCTGACCTCTAACATTCAAATATCTCCATAGGACCTTTATTCCTTTGAGCAATGTGAAAAATGACAGTATTTGGAAACATGATAATATCATTCTGTCTCTTCTATGGCAAACCTCAGCACTTCATTCACCGTTTTTAGACATATCATAAGCTCCGTACTAAAGATGTACGTCCTCAAACCAGTCAAAACTCTCTTTCTCTAAGTTGCTATCAAGTTTGCGTAGAACAGAGGAATTATTCTCTCACAACTATCGTCACTCGATGTATAGACCCAGCGTAGGCCGATGCTATTAAATATCTCTTTGAACCCCAACGACTTTCAATCTCTAAAGTCGATATTCATACAATAATTAATTGAGTGTTTCCGCAAATCATACTCTGGCAATTTTCATTCCAAAATTTATGACAAAATACTATCAAGTTCACGCAGAACAAATTTTAATATGTTATGCAAATATGACATTATAAATAAAATTTTAAAAAATCTGAAGATAATCTAAAAATTTGTATGATTTTTTAACACTTGTACAATTTATTATAATTATTTTATAAAATAATTAACTAAATTTATAATTATTTTATAAAATAATTGTAATAAATCATACAAGTGTTAGAAAATCATGAAAATTTTTAAATTGTCTTTCCATGATGTGGTGAACATGTAGTAAAAAAATTTCAAGTAAAGTAAATACCGATTGATATTTTTTTAAAATTAATTTATAAAATAAAGAATGAACGTGAGAACGTGAGAACGGGGGCGTTGATCTTCACGCGGCCCCTCGTTCTATTTGTAAAATGAAAACGGGAGTTATCGGCCGTTCTCTAGGGTTTAGTTTGTTAGGTTTTTGATACTTTGAGATTTGTTTTGTTATGGTTAATATTTTAAAGGGTTTTTTTTTTTTTCTAAATGATACTTTGAGAATTAAAATGGTTTTTACCCCAAAAATAGTAGATCCAAAAGTTCTTAATTCCGCCCTAAAAAAATTGATATAAAATTAAACTTGTATTAAAAATGTCATTTAGATGTTTTTATATTTTTTTAAGAAATACAAGCAAAAATAAACAAAATTACCGTAAAACTAAATAAAAAAATGTGTGAAAACAAAACTAAAACCGAACTAAACAAAACTAAATAACGTGACACAAATATGATGTACAACCGAGTAGAACCAGACATTGGGTGAACTCATCGTGACATGAGAAAATAAAGATGGAAAACAGGAAAAATAAAAAAGCAATTTAAAAGTGGACCCGACATAGTTTTAATTTGCAATATACAAAAGGTAGTTCATAATCCTCAACAAAATTTGATATATTATGCAAATATGACATTATAAATAAAATTCGATAAAAAAAAATTTTATACTTAGCCGATGAAGGCAGAAAAATATTGTTGCAGCAAACAAACAATAGAGAGAGTATTGAAAATTTTTAGTGTGATTTGTAAAAAAAAAAAAAAAAGAGCTTCTTAAATAGGAGGAAGAATTAGACCGGTCGTCCTCTCACATGGGACAAATCTGTGAATTAAATCACAGGTTTTGGCGGCAAAAAATTGCGAGAACTGCCAAACCGATCGTACTTCTAGATTTAAATTTTCTATTTACGATAGTGTGAGGTTTTGGTCAATGAATAGTAAACTTTAAGAAAATTAAAAAAAAAAAACACTAATACTTTAAATTTTAAAATATAAAAAACTCTAAAAATTAAAGATCTTTAGCCTTGGTTGATAATTGATTTTAGAATTAGTTTTTCTATTTTTATGTTTTGTTATCGCGTTGTTCATTAATTAGTACACCTAATGTCTTATTTTAATTACTGCACTAATTATTGAGTGATACGCAAGCTAAAATTATAGTGTAGGACTAGACGATAAATCTAACACTACTATTTTAATAAGTACGTTAAAAGTTTGATTTTAACGAACTTAATGATGAATCGTCAATTCTTCGACAACTCTCTTGCTTATGACAGTCCTTTGAAAAATTGAGGATTTTCGCAAAAGTATTTATAATAGATACTTCAATCTTTTCGTAACAAAATAAACTTCAACTTTGTGTTTATAAACAAAATTGTATTTATTGCTATTTAATTTGTCAAATTCATCCCGCAGATGGACGAGACAAACTTTTTTCTCCAATTCTTGTTCTAAGGCTATCGAATCTTGTGTGTTCTACTACTTAAATTATGGAGTAAAACTCACACTTTACCTTAATAATAAATATTTTTATTTTTTGATGTAATAAATATTGATCGAGGTAATTAATATAATAAATTATAAATAATTAAAAAATAATACAGCGTAAATATCTTAATTTTTTAACTTAATAAAAAAAAAATAAAAGTGTTAACATAATAAAATAAAATATTCTAAATTTAAAATGCAACATATTGGAATGGATTAAGATCGACAATTAACTTTCATCACACGTCCTTTCTTTAACATTATTTATTTATTTAAATAATATTAATAATTAAATAAAAGAAACCGACTTACGGGTTGGTCTCTCTCTCTCTCTATATATATATATATATATAGCCAAACAGCGTGAAGACGCAAGCTTCAAATCTCTCTCCTCCTTCCCATTCGACTGTATTTACTCTCTCTCTCTCTCGCTTCCCATGGCGGAATCGTTTTCAAGAGGGGGGAATAGAAGAAGGCACCACAAGAACGACTACGACAACCAGCATCCGAACGATTTCGTCTTCTCAGACTCTGAGGTGGAGGCGGCTATGCAGCTAATACAACTCAGCGAAGAAGATTCCGATTGTAACTACACCGCCGGTAGCGGAAGCTCTAGCATCGGGAATTGCAGCACCGGCGTGGCTGAATCGATAATCGCCTCCAATTCCATTACTGGAAATGCGATCAAGGAGAGAGAAGAACAAAGCGAGGCTGACCCGGCGACTCCGTCTTCGAGAGCTATTAGAAGGAATAATATCTTCACACGAGATGAAGAAGAAGAAGGAGGAGGAGAAGATCAGAGCAACGGATATTCGAGGAGAAGAAAGACGAAGAAAAAGTTACGATCGGTTTGCGAGATTTACTCGCTCACGAAGCCCGTTGTCGTCTGTAAATAGCAAAAGGAAGACGAGGTTTGTTTTTGCGTTTTAGTTCAACTTTTATGTATATAAAAAAAATATGACCATCTCCTTCCCCTTCTCTTCTTCTGCAACTGAAGCTTAACATGGAAGCAGAAGGCGTTGTGGACAAACGCGTTTTTAGTTGTTTGGATTTTCTCGTTTCTTCTTTCTTCTGTACATCGAACATTGTAATTCTGAGTTAAATCAATTGGGGATGGTTCTTCGTTCATCCGAGTTTCGCGATTTGGTATCCGAGTTTAGAGAAACTGTCGCATTTTCTTTCAGATTAATCGAAGGAAAGACTGCGTCGTGTGATGGTGACTGAAAATTGTGGGACTCCTCTGATGGATGATTCTAGAAGTCCATATTTTCCATACAATTAGGGGATCACCCAAAGCCCAGTTTCTGTTAGGAGTGGGACCCGCACAAGCGGGTTTTCAAATAAAACTGAACCCGAGATTAGTTTTTAGATTTGATTTAGGTTAGATTTTGGATCCCTTTTTTTTTTTTTGTAGGTTAGATTAGATTTGGGTCGGCTAATTTTTCGAAAATTTACAATCTTGTAATTCTAGTTCTGCTACATGAGGATTAATTTTGCAAAGCTAGAATTAAAATGACGGGTGGCCGGAATCAAATTGATCTCACCTCGGGTCTCATCAGCGGCCCTTGTCGGGCAGGCCAAGGCCCCCAGTCCAGCCCATTCAAAATTAAAGCTAGTTACAATAATGTTAATCTTAAACAGCTAAGCAGGCTGTTTTGAGCTTTCTTGTGGGAGTCTTCATCCCTCTCTGCCGCCAACTCATTACACAAAACTAATCTTCTTCTTCTTCTTCTTCTTCTTCTTCTTCACACGCTCAACCCCTCGAATCCACACTGCTTGTAGCTCAGAGACTGCTTCCTTGGACTTATCACAATTTCACAATCCACTGAAACCTGTAACACAACACAGTTGTGTTTCTTTAAGCTCTCATTATCTACTACAACATCTCTCAAATATATATATATATATATATATATATATATATATATATATATATATATATATATATATATATTATAGTACATGTGGGGATGATGATCAATTCATCAGTAACTAGCAAGTGGTGCGTCAGAGACAACAACTAAAACTAAAGCAAAGAAATAAAGCCCTCTTTGACAAACAACGCTTGGCCTAGCTGTACATCACGCGGGTTCACGACTCCTTTTTTTCCAGAACAATCCCAACTTGTCCTCTTCCTAAAACACTCCATTCAAACTCAATGAAATAATTTGATTAATATAATAATCAAATTAATTTCCATGCAACAAACTTAAGTCTTTTGAAATTCTGGGTAATTTATTAGCATTTTTGCAGAAACAATTAATCCATGAACACGGATCGATGATGGGTTTTGGCTTTTGTAGAACAGAGAAGAAGATTCCACCTGAAACGTAAATGGTGTTAGAATGGAGAAACTGACCTCAACCCCAGGGGAATCCAAGTTCAACAGCCGGATCTTCGCTCCAACCTCCCCCAAAATTCTCAGCTC
Source organism: Begonia peltatifolia (assembly GCA_022433055.1). Taxonomy (NCBI): domain Eukaryota; kingdom Viridiplantae; phylum Streptophyta; class Magnoliopsida; order Cucurbitales; family Begoniaceae; genus Begonia; species Begonia peltatifolia. Next base: position 12,983,253 of record CM039528.1, read on the forward strand.
CACCCGGTCATTCAGAGATGCGTCTCTGATCAAATCAGCCGCGTCCGCTTGCAGCAAATTGACCCGATCAACGGCGATCTTCGCCTCTACCTGTCTCTCACTGTGCGCCTCTTGGAAAAATCCAGGCACTGAAGCCTTTCCCAGAGGAATTCCACGGTACATGACGGTAAACCTCGACTCCCCGTACTTGATCCCCACCTTGTTAGGGTTTACAGCGGTGAATAGCAGGCGAATGTTGAGGGATAGAGATGCAGAGGTCGGAGAGGAAATTGATGCGTATGAGTCTGCGGGGGAGGTAGGATTAGGCGTGGTAATCCCCATGTATTGAACTCCAACTTGCTGCAGATCAAACTGCGGTTTTTTTGGCTTTAGAGCGAGGAGGACGATGAGAACGAGGGCGAGAAGGAGGAGGGCAAGGAATGAGAAGAGAAGGAAGAGACAGCAGCAGCATCCCTTGAAGGAAGCGGACGATGAAGGCGAGTTCGTCGGATAGTAAGGGTGGTAACGGTAGTTTTGGCGGCGGTCGGAGGAGGCTTGAGGAGGCAGAGTCCTCGAACTTTGCTCAAGATCACCATTAACCTGGGTATTTGTTCTTGATGTCATCACTAGTTCCTTCTGCTTACAATTTCAGAAAAGAACAATCTCTCTCTAACAAAAAAATGGTTTGGATTCTAGGGTAGAACAGAAGCGCACCTCTGTGGGCCCACTCTGTATCCGTGGGCCCACCCCAAAAGGATTTCCCTCTTTGAATATGTCCCTCTTACTGCAGTCATTGGTTGAGGTTGTTTTTCCTTTCTTCCGAAGACTCGGTAAGTCCTTAAGCAGTGGTGACGCCAGTTCATCGTTTCTGCTGGAGATGGAAACTTGGCTCAAACCATTCTGGCCGAAGCTTGACCGGCGGAACGCCGTAAAGAACTTTGATCAACCCTCCTCCTCTTCCTCTTCCTCTTCCTCTTCATCTTCTTCTTCTGACTCGAGTCTTCGAACGCGCTTTCTCGACCTTTATCCAACGAGCTTCAGAGTCAAAGGCGATGATGGTGAGCTCGATCTCATTTGTGGACGTTTGGGGCTTTCTAATCCCGATGATTTCTCGATCCCCGCTGCTGAATGGGAAGCCTTACGGTTAGACTACTCCTCTCGTGCCCGCTCAAAGCATCAGAACGGCGATGCTTTAGAGTTTCGCCGATTGTTGCGCAAGGCAAAAAATGATTTTCCATCTCAATTTGATGTCAATTCGAACGTAGTAGGTGGAGTTGAAAATGGACAGAGAGTTGGCGACGAGGATGCCAAATTCAATTCGATCTTATCAAACAAGAGCAAAGCTATGGATGACAGAGGAGAATGCATTTATGTTGTACGGCCTCCTGTTCTTTCTTCTCCTCCGGGAAAATTGCGTTCAGTTGTTGATGACGTTAACTCCACTTGGGAAATTTGCAGATCCTTTGCTCCCAAAGATGACAAACACCCAGCTTGTAATTTAAGTCAAGCTGACGAAAACAAGGCCATATTTAAGGACCGTGAGAGATACGATGGAGGAGTTTGTGGAAGTGGATTGTTTGGTCCCTTGCATTCGGCGAACACAATAAATGGTTACAGTGATGAGTTGAGCTTAGGGGGTCCAACAAATGTTAATGATGATGGTGCTCAGCTCGAATCTAAATTTGTTTCAGAAGCGGCGCATCATTTTACTCCCAATGGGAAATTCAAACGCAAAAATTCTTCATCATGGCAAAAATGTGATCTTTTGGGAAGTGGATCTTTCGGAAGCGTATTTGAGGCGATCACTGAGTATGAGTTCACTTATATTGTTTGAACTACTACTTTATCATTATTATTCATTAGCTATTTATCGTTTATTGATTATGAACATGATATTTTGTTGTTGAGTTGTGATAAAGTTTATGATTTGAAGCTACGAGGTTGGCAGTTTTCTATTTTGACAGAGAATGAAGGATTCACTACATGTAACCTAAAAGAAGAATAATTTAAGATAGGACGACTAAGTTTGACAAGTTCTTAATCTTTTGGTGGCAAACTGATTAATGTCAAGCACGTATCTTCCAATATCTATCTTTTGGGCTCTTCTGGAATTGGAAGGATACTACAAAGATTTCAGTTTGTCTTGCTTTTTTAGGGAAGAATTGCATATCCCCCCTCGAGCTATACTTTTCCTCTGAAATAAGTTTTTTGTTCTATCTCAAAGAAAGGAATGTAAAGATTTGTTTCTTCTTGTAGCGATGGCTTCTTTTTTGCTGTTAAGGAGGTTTCCTTGCAAACTCAAGGAAGTGATGGAAGGGAGAGCATTCTTCAATTAGAGCAGGTGATAGTCTTCACATCTTTCTTTATGCTTTTTTAATCTATCCAGTGAAAATGTCAATTTGAACCATATATATTTGACCAAAACCCCTTCTAATTGCCTGCAAAGGTCAAAGACTTCAGATCTTATTTTTAAGAACATTGAAAAACTACTCTTATCAGCAGCATTTGACCAACTAGGAAATCAGATCTTTTCTTGCCTAAATGTCGTATGGTTTAGTGATAATTTTTGGAATGAAAGGATATCATTTCTAAATGATGACAGACTTCAGTTAAGTATCTAATTAAACTATCATATTTTTTTCTGCCATTATTTGCTATTTTTGTTGCTTGGTGTTAATTAGTTCTAATACTTTGTGTTATGCTGTGATGGTTGTATTTTTAATGATAACTTCGGCTAATTTCAGGAGATTTCTCTTTTAAGTCAGTTCGAACATGAGAACATAGTTCGGTATCTTGGAACAGACAAGGTCTGTCTCTTATCGCGTGATTTCTTTTTGGGGAGTACTTGTGTAAAAAAATCCTGCAACAAAATTGTTTCTTGGGTTGAGATTGATGGCTGTACATTTTCCATGCATTTATTTCTTGTACACATTTTAGATGTGTGGATGATTGTCCAATATCTTCCATTTCATATTAACCATTAACCAAAGATTCTCAATTTAATTACATTAAATGGAGAAGAAAGTTCAGGACAGAAATGTATGTCTCCTGTAAATAGTGCATTGTGTTGTTCTTGAACAACGGACTACAACAATAATAAAAAGCCTGGATTGTTGAATTCTCTTCTCTCTCTTTTTTTCTTGTTCCTCATGGCTGCATCACATTGTACTCCAGAAATTATATTGTGGTTAATCCTTTTTCATTCTCGATATGTTATTTCAGGACAGAAATAAATTATATATCTTCCTTGAGCTCCTTCCAAAAGGCTCATTAGCAAAGCTGTATCAAAGGTTTCGCTTGAAGAAGTCTCAAGTTTCAGCATATACGAGGCAGATTTTGGATGGGTTAAATTATCTTCATAAACAGAATATAGTTCACAGGTAATGAGGATGTCTTTGCGTGAAAACTTAATTTTTCTCACTGCTTAGGTTTCTTTGCACTATTTTGACCATGTGTAAGGACCTTAAAAACTCGAATGCAGATTCCATTTTCTTAATAACCTAAATACAAGTCTAGCAACAACACTAAAAACTCGGAAATTACCTCATAAGTAAACTAAACCCAAGCCTGGAAAATCGACAAATTAGGAATACCCCACTACTCTCCTCTCTAAAGAATGCAATGCCTATTCCCCGCCCTTTCCTTATCTCTCATCTCCCCCTCCACAAAATATTCTACTACAAACTACTCTAACTAACTTTCATGCCTTAACAAGACATATTTTCAAGATGTATCTTCAAGCTAAAAATTTTCCATTTCTTCTTCCTATTTCATGCTTAGCAACAGCATATGTGTAACTTTTAAAGATCATGATAACATTATTTGTATCATGGATGAAAAATGAAATACAAACGTCTATTATTTCAACTTAGCTAACGTAGACCTTGTAAATCTCAATAAACATTGCTTAATTGTGGCAATGGTTTAACAAAAAAAAAAATAATGGCAAAATGTGACTTTTGAGCCAAGAGAACTTAGTGCAAAGTGTGCTGCGACAGTATCTTATTGATATTTTACTCTTGTGGTAATTTTCCGATGATCAATATCTAATGGTTTAAATTATGATCATATTTGGCATTGATATTTTGTTGAGAGAGAGGAGAGATAGAGAACTGAGAAAGATTGCTTTCTAGATCCCGCTTTTGCTTTCTCTTATTCGTTTGGAAGTGATATTCATGACTTCTTTTTATATGGTTTAGCTTTGCACTGTCTTTTCTTTAGTTATTTTTAAGTGAGTGATATTTTTTCTACAAATGTTATATGCAGAGATATCAAATGTGCTAATATTTTGGTTGACGGAAGTGGATCAGTGAAGCTTGCAGATTTTGGGCTGGCAAAGGTCGATTTAATGTCATTAATTTCTTCCTCTTTCCCTGTTTTCTGTTCATCTTTAATTGTTGAATTGCTTAATCTGTAACAGGCAATCAAATTTAATGATGTTAATTCGTTTAAAGGAACTGCATACTGGATGGCTCCTGAGGTTTGTCTTTTCTCTTCTGCTTATCTGGATACACACTTCATTGATTGAATTTCCACATCCACCTTAGAGAAGTAAAGCGATTTTAAATTTGATTGAAGGTTGGATTTACTAAGGGATTCAGATACTGACGACCAAAAAACTACTACTGTTGATAAATTGACAGAGTCATTATAATATTGTATTAGTTTGCCCAACTAAAACAGTTTTATTGACGTGAAATCGACTAAGAAGTTCATGTGGTGTGCTTTGGTATAGGTTGTGAATCTACAGACTCGTGGCTATGGGCTTCCAGCTGATATTTGGAGTCTTGGATGTACAGTGTTAGAGATGTTAACTGGTCGACCTCCGTATTCTCAGTTAAATGCCGTATGTAAATTCTTTTGTAATCTCTTACCAAATTTTCGAATTTATTCATTAAACTATGATCATATTCTTGTGATTTTAACAGTTGACCATCTTGAGTAAGAGTCTACATGTTATCTGGTGTATACTTGGGAGTTTAGCTTTGTAGATGGTATTTGTTACATCTTTAAAGACTGACCCTTTTGATTGCAAAATTCATTTAGGAAGTGGAAGTTGTTGGTGAATTTATTGAATGAGCTAATTGTTGAACAATGCATATGATAGGAACCTTGATAATATTTAATATAAAAGCGGAAAATTACATGAACCAATGCTGAGCATTCAAGAGACTCAACTCTCTCACAATATTTTTCCCTTCCATTCTCTTAAACTTTCTAATTCTTGAAATGTCCAGTACCTTAATAACATTGTTATATTATATATTAATTTCCTTTCACATGATGTCTTCATAATACACTTTATCTCTTCTTCTTGCACCAATTAACCACGTCTGAGGCTTATCGGCATCGTTCTTATTTCTATTCAGAGAGTTGAACATAAGCAACAAAATAAATTTTTTTTTTTTTTTTTTGTGGCAGGTGCAAGCATTATTTCAGATTGGGAATAAGGTACTCCCTCCACTTCCTCATTCCTTGTCTGGCGACGCCCGAGATTTCATCCTTAGTTGCTTGCAAGTTGACCCACACAGCCGGCCTAATGCGTCTGAACTGTTAAGTCATCCATTTGTTAGGATGCCGATTTGAACTCCTTATGACGACACGCTCATCTCACTGCAATGGCTGCTGTAAAATCAACAGTATTTAGCATGATCTGTTGGTCTCGTATATCCTATGGCTTGGCTTCCACTTCTGGCAAAGTTCATCTCTGTATAAGACAGACAAAGTCCATCGGATTGAATCTCAAGTTTTTGACTGAAATGAGGATAATGGTTGGCAATGGATCTCTATGGAAAGGTGATGGCCAATATTATGGGCACATCTGGTCGCGGAGAGGTAGCCTAGACTTGGTGAGTGGGTCTTGGCCTTGCCACGGCTTTGATGCGTTTGGTTAGCTGACTTGGTGATCAACTGTTGAAGATCAAATCTACAGATTTGTAAGTAAATGCATAATTATGAAAGTTTGATGAATAGAATCGAGAATAATCGAGGGCTTGCAAACACGATGACATGGTGGGAGTCGAGGTTTTAGATTCAAAGCTCATTTTTCATTAATCTTAGAATTTGGTTAACATTACTTCTCAATCCTACGAGTCACCTCCTAATTGACTCGTTACTTTGTAATAACGAGGGAATAATGTCATTAAAATGCAAATATTAACTTAAGATTCTTATTTAAATTTAGGTAAAGGTGGAGAGCGCGTGCTAAGCACGTGATTTGTACGCGCGTGAAGAAACTGGAACGAGCTAGAGAAGGAGAGTGGCGTACAACTCGACCCATCTCCGATCAACTCTGATTTGTACATCTCTCTCTCTCTCTCTCTCTCCGATTTGTACATCTCTCTCTGTCTCTCTCTACGTACGTTGTGCCTCCCGCCATTTACTCCCCTTCTTCATTCCTCGATTCCTGCGGTTCTAGGTTTTCTTTTCTGGCAGAGTTTAGTTATTTATTGTCATTTTTTCTTTGTTTTGAAGCTTACCTGGTAACTATTCTTCTTCGGCACTCAGTTGCTTTCTTGTGCGCTCTCATTTGTCTTTGAAAGTAAAAAGGAATTGCTCGAACTTTGTCTGTGGCCTTGTGTTTTTCTTGGGTTTTTTTTTTTTTTTCTTAATGGTTTATGATCTATTGTGAATGAAGGATTAAGGTTAGCTATGTGTCTGGGGTTCATATTCATTTTAGAAAATTAATAGTCGTTATTGCGTGCCGATTTGGTTAAGCTCGTTGGTTGGCTTTGAATATACGCCTTGTGTAATTTTTTTTACAGATGCAATCTGGGCTTCTCCATCTTCCGTTTCCTTGATCTAGATTTGCTCCAACTGTGAGGCCGGTAAGTGTTCTTTGCTATACTACCAAATTGCTTTGTTTTACTGACATAGTTGGATTGTTGGAAGACCATCTGTGTGGCCCCAAATTCTTAAATTTCTAATTTCAAACCCTAATTTGAAAATTCTAAAATTTTTTCAAATTGATTTATCAAATAAGGTTTAATTTTGAGCGTTATAACCTAAATTTCAAAATATGTAAAATCCTTGAATAAAATCATTAAATACAGCGGAACTTTTAAAACAACGTACAAACATTAAATAACTTGGTCAAAATTGAAATAAATGCAAATTTGAAGCAATACATAAAACTTTTTTGACAATAAAGTCAACATAAATTGTATCAAACTTTCAACTGAAATAGAAATAGGAATTATCGTCAAAAACTGAACATACTAATTTAAGTTTGATCTAAAACATTTTCTTCTTTGGGATGTTTGCTTGCCTTTGTGAGGTTTGCAATTATAGTCATTTCTTCCTCTGATAAAATTACAAATACATCACAAAATTATAAATTATAAAAATAACTCAACAAACAAAAACACGTGCAGATGCAAAATTTAACATTACTTTTATCAAATCCTGACTTAACAGTTACATATTGCTTCGGAACTTATTTTTCAACCTTCGTTCAGATTTAGTCATCTCATTGTCGTTTATATTTTGTTTTCTCATTTTTGCTCATGTGTAGTTATCTCATTGTAGTTCAGGCGTAATCTTTTCATTTTTGTTCAATTTTAGTCATCTCATTGTTGTTCAAGTGTTGTTATCACATAATTTTTGTCAATTCTATCATATTCATACACATGCAAAATGTTTTATCAATTTTATCTTTTAAAACGATATTATGTTAATGCCTAAAACTTGCATGTTCAATTCAAAAATCAGAATCGAATAATAAAATATGTAGAGAACATAACATAGATATTTGTGATGCAGTGCCGGAGCCTAAACATTGAAAATTTAGTATTTTACTTACCTAGATTCCGAAAGTTTAGGTTTATCCTGTCTGAATAAAATACTTGGCATTAAATTTTTAGTTAAATAAATCCAATTTTCAAAAGAATATAGACAAAATTTCTTACGTGTACATTTAGGTCGGATTGGGTCAAAGTGAATTGATTCGGACGACTTTCAAAATTTTTCACTTTAATAAATTCATTTAAAAAAGATTTAGGCAGAAATTTTTTGTCGATTTATTCTTAGATTGACTCGGTTAGGTTTGGATCGTTTCAGATAGCTTTTGGTCGAATTTTGACAGTTCGGAAGCAATCTGGTTTAGTTTAGAAGATTCTGGTATAAATTGCGTTGGGTCTGGTTTAGTTGGACCAATTCTGGTTCAGCTAGGCTGGTTCGGTTGGGCTGTCCTTTAATGAACTGGGTTTGGTTTTAAAGGAAAACTCTTTCTTTCTTCTTCCTTCTTCGCGTTTCTTCATGTTGTGCAGACCAGAACACTCTAGAGGGCGATCCTTGAAGAATTGCGACAGCTCGACCGAGAGTAATTCGTTAATGATCAGCCGCTTGAGTAGAGCTTGTGATTGCGACTGGACGACACTGGGAGACCAGAGGTTGAAGGTAAGTCGTCTGACCGAAAGAGAGAGAAAGCTTAATGAGTGTAGTTGAGGGAGAACTCTAGTGTGCTCTTCACCAACTTCGAGACTCTCAATTTATAGAGGAGGTTCTCAACCACCATCTCCAAAATCCGAGTTCCACTCGGATTTTCAGTTTTGGAAATCCGATGCCAATCGGATTTTCAGAGTTGAACACATGCCTCTAATCCAGGTTGTAAATCTGATTCCCAATCGGATTTTCAGAGCCTCTAAGCTACAACTAACAGAAAATCCGATTCCCAATCGGATTTTTAGATGGTTCTGATTGCAACCGAGAGTAGAATCAGATTTTACTATGATTTTTTAGAAATTTAGAGCTAAATCTTTGATTATGTTTGATTTGGGATTTCAAATTTTGAATTTTCAAGTTAGAAACCCTAAATTGTTACACTATCCATGGATAAGTTCATCCTCATTAGTGGAATTTTTTTTCATTTGGGATAAGATTCAGAAACTATTAATTTGGTATTCTATATATTTTCATAATATTACTTCGTTTCTCTATTGTTTCTAGTAAGATATAGCTGATGACATTTTGATACATTGGACTTTCTTTTTTCCCATGATCTCTTCTATTTTTGTTGTCATCGTATCCTCAAAAATTAAGTTCGACTATGATTTAGTTTTGCAGTCAGTGGTTGCTTGATTTAATTCTGTATGGACAAATCAAGTTTATTTTTTGCTTCATAATTATTTTTATATATTTGTTATTCTCCATCTTTGTGGTTGTCTTATCTACATTGTGTCGTGACAGTCATGTTATATTTTCAAAATGTGGTTGAGTTGTCTTATATTAAGTTTGGCGTACCATTTTTATTTGATTGTAATTCTGTAAAAAAAATTCAAGTTTATATGTTGCTCCATAACTGTGTCATTGTGATGCCCTTCATTTAATTCTTGGTCTTTTTTTTACAGCATTGCTCCCTAATGGGTGTTTTTCTTCTTTTATGAGAAACGAACTTTATTAAAAGTCTAGACGTGGAAAAGGGAGTTAAATAATTCTTCCCACAACTGTAAAACAACAAAAACAGATAGCATAGATGTTATGGCGATGCCCAGCTTATTGAAAATGATCATCGAGAAAGAATAATTCCTTGAACACTTGGAGTTATAAACCCACTTTGCCAAAGAAGCTAATGGTGTCCTAAAAGTCACCGTTGTTCGTTGTCCTGTCCTTGAAAATAATAGTATGATGATGTAGCCAAATGACAAAACCAAATATCCAAAGAGTCTTCTTATTCCTGGCATAACATTTGAGAGTGTGTTTGTTGAAACTCGTATGGATGTTTGTGATGCCAGATGCTGATTGAAAACTGCCCCCAAATTTTATTGAGCTGACACTCTACCATTTTTTGTTCTTAACAAAAGTTTCTTATTGTATTCTTCTAGTTGAGTGTTAGAAATGAAGAATACTCACATGTAAATGTACTTTAGAGTAGCAGTTCATTTGTATGTGATATATGGGGATTCCTTTTGAAAAATAGTGAAGCAAACTAGCCGTAATGTCATACTACGATTTCTGAGATTATTTCCCTTCTGAAGTGTAAACACGAGTTTAGTTTATGCATCGAAGTAAGAATTATACATTGAAGGATGAAGTAAATGAATCAAGTTTTATCATCACTATTAACTTAGCTTTGACATCATTCTAAACATGAACTTACAAGAAAAATTAAATATACACTAAATTGGGACATTTATAAATCATTGAAAATATAAAGAGAAGAATGAAAGTACAAAGAAAGATCACGAAGGCATCAGGAAAGGTGCTATTCATAATCTCTTTTTTTATTTTAGTCAGAACTGTTTGCCAAGCAATTCAGTAGTAAAATTCTTGAATAGTGGGATTGAGGTATTAATTGTCATTTTTTGCTCGTGGTGCTGATCTATTCTTAAAAATATATGTTCTGACTGTTGAAACTTGTAGTCTGATATGCTATGTTTCATTGTTTTGGTAATATATGAGTTTGTAAAATCCAGGAATTTATATGGCTAATCAAATTTTCAAAATGGTTAAGGTCGAGGTTGGAAATGGCAAAAGGAAATAGGAGACAACACAGGAATTCTCCGGGGCAATTCAGATCAGCACCTTATCACTTACCTTCCTGTTGTAGAGATGTCCCAGGAGCCTTGGGCCTGAAGAAATCCCTTTGTGATTTGGATGGCTGGGACTGGAAAGATGCAACCTGCTCTGTATGCATGGAGTTTCCACATAATGCGGTACTTCTACTCTGTTCATCTCACAATAAAGGCTGTCGTCCATACATGTGTGGCACAAGCTTTCGTTATGCCAATTGCCTTGGCCAGTTCGAGAAAGCTTACACTAAAGTGAGCTCATCCAATCTGCTGCTACCTCAGAATGGTTTAGTTGAGAATCCAACTGAAGTTCAGGGGACAAGTTGGGCTGGTGAAAATCATGAAGCCATGGAACTTGCATGCCCCCTTTGCAGGGGCCAGGTGAAAGGATGGACTGTGGTTGAACCTGCAAGAGCTTATCTGAATGCAAAAAAGAGAAGCTGCATGCAGGATTGCTGCTCCTTTGTTGGAAACTACAAGGAGCTTAGAAAACATGTGAGGGCTGAACACCCTTCTGCAAGGCCTCGAGAAGTAGATCCGATCCTCGAACAAAAGTGGAGAAGGCTTGAACGTGATCGTGAGCGAGATGATGCCATTAGCAGAATAAGATCGACAGTGCCTGGAGCCATGGTTTTTGGAGATTACGTGATTGAAGGAAATAATTATCAGTTTGATGTAGACAACGAGGGAGGCTTTAATGGGGAAGTCACAGACAGGAATGGGGGTTTTGAGAGTACTTTGATGAACGCCTATCTTCTTCTGCGTGCATTTGGTTCGTCAAACAATGGCATGAGCAGGAGAATGAGGCAGTCAGACTTCTCCCAAGAATCGGTCGAGACAGCCATTGGCCTCTCCAGCTCAAACCCACTTACAAGCAATGATTCAATTGATCCAGGTATTGATAACAATAATGGTGATAGTGGATTATCGTCGGTAGCCCGCCTGCGCCGCCATGGGAGGCTGATATTGGGACGTTCAGGAAGGAGACGGAGGAGGAGAGAAACAAATGAAAGTTCGATATGATAAGACCATGAAAGGAGGTAGGAAATGAGAAACATACTTCTCAGGTGCATAGTTTAGTACAAAAGGATTAGGGAAAAAAGCTATGATAGGAAAACTTGGAATTACATGAAATCATATTGGTAGGACTTTATGGGGCCCTTTTGGAATTTATTGAAGGCCTACCCCCTTGCCTCCTCTAAATTATGCAGTGTAGTTGGTTGAAACCATTTTGTGTTGAGGAGGTGAATATCATCATATCACCGCCATCTTTTTGATGCAAGAGAGGGAAGACACATCTTGAATACATAAAGGAGAACAATTGACACAACTTGAGTTAGAAATGAACTTGAGCTTTGTGTAACGACATTTGATTCTCGTCAAACATAAATTTCTATATCGTGAATTATCATCTCTAGATATCAGATTTTTGAGACGGATAGAATTTGGTGAATCCAATTAATGATTTGTTTAATTATTCATAGTTTATTATATTAATTGCACTGATCGTTTTTACTCGGAGCGTAGAATTAGAGAGCAATGGTAGCGATGCATAATTTTTAACTAGTGTTTTTACCAAAATTATAGGGACTTATCTTTGAGTTATTAGTTATTACCTCTTCAATTTTTTTTTCTTTTTGAAATCTAGATTTGTTGTTTAGTTTTGATGGATAAAAAAATAAGTTAGTATTTAAAACAAATTTTCTAAAATAGTTTGTTAGGGTTAAATATGTAATTTCTCTTGCCTTTATGCTATTTCGCTTCCATTGTTGTAGCCCTACGTCCTCGGCCGCGTTTCATTCTCAGCGAGAGGGAAAAGGAGACGCCCTAGCTGAAACGAAGAGCCGCCCGCGTTCGAAACAACGAGAAGAATGCCCAAGTCCAAGCGTGACAGGCCAGGTTTACCTTCACTACTACCTTCACTATTTTTTTGCTTCATGCGTCATCTGTGAATATCTATTCCTTTTTCGTTCCTTCTCTTCTTAATGTTTATTTTTTCCGTTTCAAACTTTTAAGCTGCTGAATAGAATTATTGGGTCCTGGATAGTTCAATCACGCTTGCTCGTGTTGTGGATTTTTTTAGCTTTAGAAGAGTAACATTGATTAAAGAACTTGTTGGTGGGTGAAATGTAGTTACTTTATCAAAGACAAAAAAGAAAGGAAGGGAACATAAAGAATCAATCATTAATGCAATCAGGCAAGCTGTGGAAGATTACAGCTCCATCTATGTATTTTCTTTTGAGAACATGAGAAACCTCAAGTTCAAGGAGTTCCGAGATCAGCTGAAGTCTTCATGCAGGCAAGTTTCATTTGACTGTCATATGATTATTTTGTTGTGTTGTTGATTTTTTTATATATATTAATGAACCGTCAAAGTTGTTGTTTTCTTATTTGGTAGTAAAGATCTAAGTGTGATATGGATCCCAAGAATTTTGTTGGTGGAATTTTCCAAGTCATAATTGGTGTTCAAGTTAACGTATGATCTGATAGAATTCAACTTTTGGCTCAGAATGCGTGATACATGGTTCATTGGGTTGGTTGGGTAACCTTCAATTATTTGCATGTCAAAATTTTGATCATATTATGAAGGGAGTCATCGTCTTTCTTCTTAAAGAATGGTTTTTGTTGTACTGAAGAAATGTCAGTTTTGTCGGTACGTAATTTAAAGTACTGTGTGTTTGAGTTGTTTATTCTAGTAAATTACGTGGATTGTTGATATGAATTGCTATTTTCAAGCTTTCTTTGCTGACCGAATATATGATTTTCTTGTCATGATTTTGTAATGTTAAGCATTGTGATAAAAATTCGTGTTTAATAAAATTATTTTTGCTTAGTTATTCAATGTCATTTTTCGTTGTTTGCTCTACCTCGCCAATCTATGTTTTTTTATATATTGGTATCTAATTCTATCTCGTAAAATTTAGTTCATCTATATGACTGAACAACATGTCCTAACTTCTTTTGATAAAATATTTGTAGATTTTTTCTCGGGTCCAACAAAGTCATGCAAGTAGCTCTTGGTCGATCTGCTGCTGATGAGCTGAGACCAGGCATTTATAAAGTTTCCAAGGTAAACATGTCATATTTTATGGTGATTGTTTTAAATTGACTTTCCCAGTCCGTAATTTAGTTTTTGATGTCATTTTCCTGTTTTTATATCTCCCAGCTTCTACATGGAGATGCAGGGCTGTGTTTTTCTAATTTGGCAAAAGAAGAGATTGAAAGGTAACCTTGAGATTTCAATCCATGCTATTTTGAATTAGTTTACGAATGGAGGCAAGTAATTCCAATTTCCACCCACTTTTCTACGTGTACCTTTTTGGGAAGAATGAGGAAAATGAAAGAGAATCTAATGTAATTTTATTGGTATTTGTTTCCTTGATTTTTTTAAAGTAATTACAGCAGTGGGAAAGTATTTATGATTAGACGGATTTTTAGATTGAACAAATGTTTAAGTAGCTAGAGGTCACTTGATTATTTAGTAAATTAAGTGTGTCAGTGGAATAGTTGGGGAGGGGTAGAAGATAACTTGGGGTTCTATGACGCCTTCTTTAAGTAATGCGATAAAGATTTAATGAGCAGAAGCGTCTCTTTGTTTTTTATTTGTCGTACTATTTATCTATTGCGGTTTCTCTACAAATGTTTTATTTTAGATTGTTAATTATGCTTGTTTTTGTCAAAAAAAAAAAAAAAAACAACAATTTTCAGGTTATTTAACGAGTATGAGGAATATGACTTTGCAAGAACAGGAACCAAAGCCACAGAGAAGGTGTTTAAAATTTCTGATGTTCATTTTTCAAAGGTAGATGGTTATTTGACCCATCACTTAAGTTTATTCCAACTGTATCAGGTTGAGCTCGAGGAAGGTCCTCTAGAGCAGTTCACACACGAGATGGAGCCATTTCTACGGAAGCAGGGAATGCCTGTTCGATTGAACAAGGGTGCAGAACTATGACCCCCTTCTTTGCTTCATGAGCAGATAAACTGAAATTGCATTGGTTGTAACTGCAGGTGTAGTGGAGCTCGTGTCAAATTTTGTTGTTTGCGAGGAGGATAAGCCTCTCTCCCCAGAGTCAGCTCGCATACTGGTGAGTTCAAATTGATTTTTAATTGTCAAAAAGAAGGAAAAATACCTTGTTTTGGCACTTTTCATTTGCCCGTTAGCATTAATCTTTTGGAATTTAATCATTTGCAGCGTTTGCTGGGGACGAAGATGGCTACCTTTAGACTTAACTTGATATGCAGATGGAGTCCCCAAGATTTCCAACTTTATATTCAAAGACCTGGCGATTCGGATGTTGATTCCGCATAACAATGGAACATGGAATTGTATTTGTTTTATGCTGAGCCAACTGGTTTTTGTAAGCTTGATTGTAACGTCAACACCATCATTTGAGTTTGCATTTTAGAAACTATGCTACCATCTATCAATTAGAGGTACAACTATTTTTGAAATAGGTTCTTACTAAATTAAAATATTCATCCAGCAAAATCATACCGGAACAAGGCCGGGATGTTAAATCTGAATCCATCTAACAAGCGGAATGCAACGCAAGAATTAGATGAATCACTTAACATTGAACAGGACACAGCTCAGTTGCGACAACTTCAAAAATACTGTAAAAATGAAAAGGGCACCTCTTCTACACATTACAACCACCACTATTCATTATGTTGCAATTCTTGCATCTTCTAGAAGCTTTAGTTCATTTCTCCATTCTTCAAGTTTAGTCATCTTGTCCAACTCCTCGATTTTGGCATCTTGCTGTCCGGCTTTCTGTTCTGCGATTCGTATCTGGTAGGGATGACGACCCATGTGAACATATGAATTCGAAGTCTTATAATAATGCCTTGGAAAAATACTATTTTCTTTCCAAGCATAAGTTTATTGAGATGGCTTAGAGAGAGCTCCCTCATTCCTTTTTGTTTTCCTAAATAAATGGCTAAGAAGAATCTTTTTGTCTGTTCTTTGAAGAAAAACTAAAACCGGATCTTGACTGCTGGAAAAATAAAATAGTTTTACCTTTTTCTTGAGTGCTCTTATTTTCTTATCTAGATCGCATGTGGGGGGGCCTCCTGAATTTGAAACTTCTGGAATGAGATTTGAAGGAGGGTTCACTGGAGTAGGATTCGTACAGACAGCAAGGTCATTCATTTGAGATGTTAAAGTTTGGACAGATTCAGATCTGTGATCTGGTTTTGCTTCTCTGATTTCTTCAGCTACTGCTGCTGGATCAAAAATTTTACCCTTTTCAAGGGCAGCCTGCAGGAACAAAAAATACAAAAGCTAAAATGGCCAGATTGGAGAGGAATGCCTCATTAAATTCAATGTGATGGAATTTTAATGTTATCTTCCTCTGTCTTTACGACATCATTGTGCTCCCTCCCCTGCGTCACAAGTGTAATATATCAATGCGGTCAGGTGGGCTTGAAGCTCCTTTCAGAGCTCCTTAAAAAACTAGTCTTGCAACAGACAGTCACAAGTAATGAGACTTACTATGAAGAGTATATTACCTACTTATCTTGCCGACAAGAATGCTCAATAAAGTAGACAAATAGGCCTCGGATCTTTGCACTTGACTAGGATATGCACATTTGAATGCAATTCAAGGAAAGAACCATTAATGTTTGACTCAAAGTATTTCAAAACATTTTGTCGATATGCATATAATAATTTTGTATCCTTGTAAAAACAAGCAAACTCAACTCTGTTCAACGTACATGACTCTGTGTCTCACACTGCATCATATAACTCAGCTTTGAAAAAAAAATTAGTTGATTGGTCAAGACTTCATTTAAGTTAAATATCAGATGATAAATCCATGACCCAAAACGGCAATAAAAAACTCACAAATATCTCGTTTTCATCTTCTCTTTACATTGGCAAGCCTAGCACTTTTGTTTTCAAAGTTAAATTAGACCATAAAATCCTACCACTCAAATTAATTACAATAACTGGACTAAAGAAAATCTTGAGTAGCGGCGTGTATGAACATAATTCGTCCTAGCATTCCCAACTCAATTAGCTAAGAATAGGTGAAGTTAGGGAGGTCTTAATATCCAACTCCATTTTTCTCTATCGTGGAAAAAAAATTAAGTCCATAATTAAGCAAGCGGGTCTACATTTGGACTGATTTATTCTCATTATATTTAATCTTTTAAGCATATAGAAACAGTTCACATCTAAAGTACCATCATAATCAATTTGTTTTTTGCCTTCAATGAAACTTTTCACCAGCAGTCCACAAGGAGTACCTTACATTTTCTCAGTTATTTCTAGCACGCCAGAATAAAGGCTTGTTACATTACAAGCTATGCAAGGGAATAATAAAAACATGCAAAATAGCAAAAATGGATTCCCTGAGCGACATGGTAAAAAGAAAAGCAAAAGGTTGCACAAAACATCATAGCAATTGAACTAAAAAATACATACGACAAACCTGTAGTCGTTTCTCCTTTTTTCTTTCATTTCTCTTAACTGATTTCGTCTTTGGTTTTACATCTGAAGGAGGTTCATAACCAGGAGGGCCTTCATGAGAGGCCATCTCCTTTTTCCACTGCATCATGGAAAGAAAAGATCAAGATCAGAATAACATACAAACACTCCAATAATTGTTCCACCCATATTAGTGTCATAATATGTAGATATCTAAATCTTCCAACAGCAACTTGACTAGAATTCATTGGTAATGATCTCCATATCCTACATATCTCTATTTAAGCAGTTAGTTTATACCCAATCGAGCACCCTTCTGTTAGAAGTTAGTTTTCAAAGATGCGTTCAACCTGATGAAGTTGCTAAAATTGGCATCACAATAAAGCTTGGGAAGACTTATACCCACACGCACACCTGCCACAATTTTCTACCCAATCAAGGGGATATCGGAGGGTCCATTAGTAACGAAAACTGGATGTGTGGGCTCAAAACCACTTTAACATCCTCGTTTGCAAGCCAGTTTTCAGGAATGGGTCCGATGTAATTTGGTGGTTACATCAGTCGACTAGTCGCTTTCAATCAAATTACAAAATGATAACTAATCGAATAAATCGTGACATTACAAAGGGTGTCGTTCCCACGTTTCAGTACAACTTTGAACTTACAATGAGAATGAGCATTGGTTATCCATCCCCATCTCTACTAAATAGGGCATAATAGTAGAGCATGATTCATGAGGAACCGAAAAATGAGCAAGGCGAAGAAGCTCGAAAGAGATAAGGAGAATGGCATACCAGAGCACCTTTGGACCGATAAATGGCGACTTCTTCTTGAGGTACATATCCAGCCCTAATTCGAATGGGTTTGCGGAGGGTGCCGTCGGGTCGTCGAGTGGGAGCAAGAATCCTCTCCCCTTCTTTTAGGACTTTGCTCAGTTCGGCCATGTGCGAGAGCTCATCTTCCACTCCACTCCTCGCCATCCTTCATACAGCAGATTCTGAACGAGATTGAGCTTCGTCTCCGAAGAACACAAATTCAATCAAAGAATTTGAACAAATCTGAACTTTAGAATGCAAATCCTAGTAAAGTCTCTAACATTTACGGAGTCAGCTGGAAGATAGAACCTAGGCATAGTTCTTAAAAGAACTGGTTTACTTCGGTTTGATTTGGTTCGATTCGGTTCAATTCAATTAGGTTAAATTTAGCTTTAGTTTGATTAGTTTTTCAAAGAAAAATTACCATTATGAACTTTAAAATATTAAGGTTCAAATTTTTAAATCTTAAAGTATAAATTTTAACAAATCAAACCTTAACCTATTGAAAAATTAACAAAATAAACTTTGGCGAACGTCCTATCTCCGTCCGTTTTTGAATTTTGCAGTAGAACGGACGCACTGTTAAAAGCGCAGTCCGTCCGTTCTTAGGGCTAGAACAGACAGTCAGGACCCTCTAAGCGTGCGTCCGTTCTGTCGATTATATCAGAAACATTTCTTCCCGTAGCTCATTTTGTGCGCAAAAATATATCGACGTCGTGGTTTCATCTCTACCATCGCCTTTTTTTTTGTATAAAATCGACCGAAATGGACTTCAGGTTAGGTTACATTATCGATTATGGATGGTTTAGTTTGATTTTTAGATAGTTATTGTGTGAAATCTGAAAGTTTCACAGAGAGGACGGTCACCAACCTCCTACAGTGCGTCCGATCTCTGTAAATTTCACCTAGCGCATGGTCACCACCCTCAGAGGATGCGTCCGATCTCTTTATTTTTCAGAGAGCGGAGGGTGGTGACCCTCTGACAGTACGTGTGCGTCCGATCTATCTTTTTGCACAGAGAGTAGAAGGTCACCACTCTCCAACAGTGTGTCCTATCTTTAAATTTGCTAATACCATATTTTTCTTTTCGATCTTTGCAGATTATCGTCATAAATGACTGAGAGATTGGTTGATGCAAATAAGTCTGCAAACATAGTGGTATTCAGAGAAGCACGCTCCCATATACGGTAATATTCAAACATTCGATAACTTATATGGTGATGGAGAAATAGAGGTGCATTCAATATCACAAATCCTAGACAATGAGTTTTGATCACCTTTGAAGTCGGATGATGATGAGACGCAAAGTATGCAAGTAATGGAAGATAATTCAGATGATTTTGCTTTGGGTAGACAATATAATTCTTTACAAGCCATTCGAGACGAAATACGAGATTATGCTTTGAAAAATAGATTTGATATCAAATTCGTTAAAAGTGAGAGGACGAGACTCACTGCAGAGTGTCAAGCAGGATGTGATTGGCAACTGCATGTTTCAGTTATGCAAAATCAGTTGACATTCCAAATAAAGTCTTACATTAAAAATCACAGTTGTGCAATGACAATTGATAATAGACACGCTTCGGCAAATTGGTTGGCAGTACAATATTCAGATAGGTTCAAAAGTCAACCGGACTGAGAAATTCCTTCTATTATCGAGACGGTGAAAAAGGAACATAGGGTGAACATTGCGCTCAGTCTTGCCAGAAAAGCAAGAAGCAAAGCAAAAGAAATCAATTATGGGAGGGGAGAAGAACAATTCAAGCTACTCCGTGCATGCTCAGAAAAAATATTCAGATCAAATTCGGAGAACAAAGTGAAAATACATGGTTACGTGGTGGGTGAGGGGCGATATAGGAAGATAATATTCGAAAGATTGTACGTATGTATGACTGCTTGCAAGACAGGTTTGTTGAAGCGGGACAGACCTATTATTTGTTTAGATGGATGTAATCTCAAGGGCTCCTGTCCCAGCCAATTAGTCACGGCTGTCAGTATTGATGGCAACAATAACATATATCTCGTTGCCGTAACCAATGTGGAGTCAGAATGTAAGGACTCATGGAAGTGGTTTTTTGAGTTATTGCAGAATGACCTAGGCACTAACGATGGACGATGATGAACAGTTGTGTCTGATAGATAAAAGGTATGTAGTATTATTATTATTTTTATTCGGGCATTGTAGATATATATTGTTTTATATTGAATTTGTTTTTTTTTTAAATTTCAGTGGTTGTCAACTGCTGTGGAAGAGACATTTACTTTAACCGAACACGCTTTTGCCTCCGGCATATGTTTGCAAACTTCAAAGGACGATTTCGAGGCAAAGCATATAGAGATGTGATGTGGACTGCAACAAGGCAACCACGAGGGAATATTTCGAGATAGCGATGAAAAATGTTTATGACCTAGACAAGGATGCCCACGCATGGCTTCGACGAGTACTGATATCTCATTGTGCTACTCATGTGTTTTCTCCAATTCCTAAGTGTGACTTGAGTCTGAATAATTTGTGCGAGTCTTTCAATGTCTACTATGTTCGAGATGATTCGAAAGAATTTGATGACTCGTATTGTAAAAAAAATACGACGAGATGCTCAAGTTAACTAATATCTTGTGTCCTTAGATTAGAAAATAATTGGACAAGCTAAAAGAGCCAGCTAAAAATTGGAGTGTTAATGTAGCGGGAGATGCACGCTTTAAGGTCAGCAACGACAACGAACAATATGCCGTTGATATGAATGTGGGCGAGAGCAAATGTCGGAGGTGGGAGATTACTAGAATCTCATGTCTTCATGTCATTCTATGCATTAATTTCATGAGACGGCCATTGAAACAGTTCATACATCGATGCTATCACCGTGTTACATATTTGGCGACGTACTCAAACTTCATTCGGCCCATTAATGGCCAACAAACGTGGCCAGAACCAAATGATCGGACCCCAATCGTCTCGCCCGAGAGAAGGCGCCAACCTGGTAGGCCAAAAAAGAAAAAAGTGCGCGATGTCGATGAGCCGTCTACTTCGATAGTTTCTAAAAAGAAAGCTATGATGTTGTGTGGTAAATGTCGGCATCAGGGGCATAACAAATGCACATGTATTGAGATGAGATCGACTTCACGCGCTGCTACTTCACACGACACATTTATGGGTTTCCAAACATTTGACGGGATACATGTATATTTTTACCCATTGTTCTCATAAACAAACTGTCATTATTATATGTTCTAATATAACTGTCATTTCGTGCAGAAATCTACAAGATGAACCCATGGAAAAGACTGCTGAAATACCAGGCGATGACGAGGAGATTATGGAATATTTTTATTTGATGCATTAATGTATATTATAGTTTATAATGTAAAATGATACATGACCATTGTATTTTATAATTGAAATTGTACTTGTAATTTATGGACATATTACTTTGAAGAATTGTAATTGTAATTGTAATTTATGACCATAGTAATCTATGGAACTGCTTGGTTATTTAAATATATAAGAACTGTTTGCTACTAATTATGGAGACTCATAGTAAAAAAAAAAATAATGTGAAAAAATTAAAAATTTGGGTTGAGTTTCCTTTGTTTTTTGAATCATCCAAAGCTAATATGAACCTGCATATTCAATAAACCAAACAGTTACAGAATTTTGCATCAAAACTAAAGTGCATCAAAACTAAAGTACATCAAATTCAAAAAAAGTTCATCAAAACTAAAGTACATCAAATAAAGTGCATGAAACTAAAGTACATCAAACTACATTATCAAACTAATGTACATCAAAGTAATGCATATCAAACTGATATACATTAAATTCAAAAACAAAATCTACTACGCTTGTACTTCTTCTTCACATATTGTCCATCATCTCCTATCTGCACGCAATGAAAGTTATATTAGCAAATAAAAATTATAATGAAAATAGTAAAATGGTTTGCAATGCACCTGCATCATCGTCCACCATTGTCCTCATCAGCGCCATCCATAGGTTGGTCGTCATCCTCATCGCCCTCTATAGTCTGGTCGTCGGCTCATCGGCCATCGTCAGTTGGCCCGCTTCGTTATCGCCCCCCATCCAATCCAGGATGATCTGCCTCGTACCTCTTTGGTAGTCGAACATATCGCTCTGGTAGTTCATCATTTGTTTGAGGGAGTTTACAACCTACGTCAACCTTTCCTCGACCCGAAGGACTCTGTTTGAGAGAAGATCTATGTCCGAACTACTAGTCCCCAAGAGCGATGTGACCGTAGGAGCCTCTTTATGAAAGTCATCTTGGGGGGCTTCCTCATCTATCCTGAACGTCCATATCTTATCTGTTTCAACGAGGCTCATCATAACCAAATGAATCCGGCCAAATGCCCCACTGGCTCGCTGTGATCTCATCTGCTCTCCAGGAGATAACTGAATACAAAAATTCTCGACAATTTTCATTATCAACACACCGTAAGACAGGTTCTTATTTCGTGTCCGCTCAATCTCACATATATGACTTAAAATCAGAAAGCCAGGGTCGAACATCCTGCCGTTGTACAGCTTCTCCATCATGTAGAGATCCATGAAATTAACGAGATCTCTATGTCTATGCCGTGGTAAAATGGTGTGTGACACTAAGTTGTGGATTACGCGAGCTTTTGCGTTCAAATATTTAGTTGTTGGCTTAGGAAACCCCACAATATTAGGGTTCTGATTAATTAGCCTTAATAACTCTGTTCCCTCACCTGTTCCCATAAAAGGACAGTTTCGGACTGCTTGATAGTATCTCTCATACTCTTCACTGGCAAAACCAATCAACTGATTGACTGTCTCCGGAGTAATGACAAACTCCGTACCCAATATGTACGTCTTTATAGTTCCCGACCTTCCAGAAAAGCTCATGTTGGCGTAGAATAGGCGAACAATACGGTCATAGCTATCGCCCCACAAATCCAACACCCTTGGAGGCCGATACTAGCAAACATCTCCTGTTTTCCCAAAGATTCCCAACCTCTAAAATCCATATACTTGGAAAGCGTTACCGATCGGTGTAACAAATCCAGCTGATAATGCTCATCACAAGCCTGACTGTGAAATTCGATAGACCAAAACTCCGGCTGGTTTGACCGTGACGCCCTCACTACTGGCCGGTTTGACGGTTCGGCTCATAAAGACGTCGGTCCCCGACGTTTCGGCGGTCCACCCTTTTTGCCTAGCATATAATCTCTCAGTCATTTCAGTATATGCCTATTCGAATAATCTGGAAAGATCGAAAAGAAAAATATGGTATTAGCAAATTTAAAGATAGGACGCACTGTTGAAGGGTGATGACCCTCTGCTCTCTGTGCAAAAAGATAGATCGGACGCACTGTCGGATGGTGGTGACCCTCCGCAATTCGGCAATCGGACGTATTGTCAGAGGGTCACCACCCTCCGCTCTCTTAAAATAAAGAAATCGGACGCACCCTCTGAGGGTGGTGACCGTCCTCTTTGTGAAACTTTTGGATTTCATACATTAACTACCTAAAAATCAAACTAAACTATCCATAATCGATAATGTAACCTAACAAGAAGTAAATTTCGGTCGATTTTCAATGGCAAGGGGTCGAGAGGAAATCGTGAGCTGCCAATAATTTTTTGCGGAAAATGAGTTGAGGTTTTGATATAATCGATAGAACGAACGCACTCTTAGAGGTCCTGACCGTCTGCTCTAGCCATAATTTGTAAAACGGACGGGCGGTGTTGTAGAGAGTCTGTTTGTTCTATAACGGACGAGTTGTGTTTTCAACAATATGTCTGTTATACAGCAAAATTGGAGAACGGACGAACTGTGTTTTCAACAATGCGTCAATTCTACGACAAAATTCGAAAACGGACGGACTGTGTTGTCAATAGTCCGTCTGTTTTCTAGCAAAATTCATGAACGGACGGATATAGGACGTCTACCAAGATTTATTTTGTTAGTTTTTCAATATATTAATGTTTTATTTGTTAAAATTTATACTTTAGGGTTTAAGAATTTAAACTCTAATAGTTTAAAGTTCATAATGGTAATTTTTTCTGCAATTAAAATACAATTAAAGTTATATGGGTTGACTAGTCATTGAAACTTGGGCTTGTGGTTGTGCAAAAGTATGCGAGTGGCTTTATTTTTACTAAAACGGGTTTTTACGAATTTTCTAGATAGCTAAGATATAATACGTATCAATTGGTTTTGAAACTGTCTCTATGTTTATATTTTTCTTGGTTGGATCAGTGTTTTTCACTCATGAAAAATTATTATACTCTATAAACCTAGCATTACTCCAATATCAAGTGAAAATTGATAACTGATGAGGCACAAACAACATTGAGAATCAAAATTTCCCTCTCGCAGGGAAAGCCAAAATACTACACAGAGTAGACACGCCCACAATATATATTTATATATATATATAAATAATTATCTTCGATTATTTTTTACATTTTCGGATCAAAGCTCTTCAAGTTTTGACTCTGTTGAACAGATCGCACCTCCTCCTCACTTCTCCTTCCCGCCCAGTTTTGACGCCGAACACGCTAACCTTTTCCATTGCACGCGAGAAGTCTCTGAAGAACGCCGCCTGATCCGCCGCGTACAGCTCCACTGTTGGCTTTGTCCTCGGATCTTTTATGAGAGCGTGGTCGGAGGCTAAGAGGCCTAACCCTCTTATCAAATTCTGATAATACATGTTGTCGAATTTTCCCGGCGTCATCACGTCGTTGAAAGCTGCCATCGCTGGATCGGCGGTTTGATTTGCACACATTTGCTTCAGCGATTCTGCGAACTTGGGGTAGATTTCGGGATCAGTTTTCACGGTCTTGCTATAATTGAATAACCGATCGGAAAATTCTTTGCAGTGGGAGAAGCCGATGGTGTGGCCCCCGGAGAGAGCTACGAATTCTTGGACTGTGAACCCTCTTGCGGTGAAATATTTAATCATATCATCTGTGGTTTGTTGCGTATGGGGGATGTTTGACTCGACTCTGGTGGCCTGAGAAACGAGTCCGTCTTTCCGGCCCAGCCGGACTTTGTAAAACGGACCGCCGACCATTGTGACGAGGTCGCGGGTCGTCTGCGCGAGTATGTCCGAGCAGGAGACAATGCCCGGGCAGGAGAGTTCGAGGGCGGTTTTAGCTCGGATGATGACGTCGAAGGCGTCGCCCGGGAGAGAGAGGTTGCTGTCGGAGTCTCGCTCGGCTTTGTTAAACGAGTTGGAGGAGATGAGGACCGAGGCGTCACAGCCGTCAACCATGCAGTCGTGGAAGAAGAGACGGAGGGTTCCGGCGGCGGTGGTGGGGCTGGTGATTTGCTTGGATGTGACTGTTTCGCGAATGATTCTGTCAAAATCAGGGCAAGTTTTGGCGTAATAATTGAGGGTAAGTCTTGATTCGGCGTAAAAAGAGAGGGAGGAAAAGAAGAGGAGGAAGAAGAGGAGAGGTGAGGGAGCAGCCATGGCGGAAGAGCGATAAATGACGAGGAGGAGGAGAGGAAACCTGGTTTCCTCTTCTCGGCTTAGAAATGGAGAATGAAGACACGAAAAGGTGTCCAGAAAAGCAAGTTAGGGAAAATGAACAAGTTTTTAGAAGTTGTGTATGGCGTGGATGAGAGAAGAACCAGGGTACTTGTCTGCATATTTTCAGGGGAGAGAGTGCTATTTTTGCATGCTTCTTTTTATTCCATATGGTTGCATGGAAGGGAGGGAAGATGGACGGGGAAAACTGTTGTCCCAACTTTCACCAAACCAAAATGAAATGCAAGAAAATTTGACGGTTTCACTTTCTAACACGATATCAGAGTTAGATTTATACAATACGAGTACGATAAAAAATACTTTAAACGTGAAAAAAAATATATTACGCTAAATGTGAAATCGAGTGTTGTTTCACGTCACAAAACTAAAATAAAAAATTATGTATAAATACAAAAGAAATTTCATTCATTCTCGAGTTAGTTTTTAAAGTGAGTTCTCAACAAGAATCTCATAAATTTAGGCGTTGATAAGGGCAAAACAAGCTCCCGACCTCAATGCAACAAATGGCTTCTCACTGCATATTATCTACTTGACCTCTGGCTTTGATTCACTGAAGATGCACCTTCGTTGCTGTTGTTTCTTGTTTACTGCATGAGAAATGAAGTGATCCTTTCTGGATCAAATAAATGCACGGTAATGGTGGCTTCTTTCTTGGGAGACATTAATTGCCTTCCATAATTTTTATAAAATATTATAATAAATTATACACGTTTTAAAAAATAATAAATTTTTTTTATATTATCTTACGTTAAAATTGTGTTAAAATTTTTTAAAAAATTCGATATTTTTTAATTTATTTTTATGAGTTAACTACTAAATTTAATTTATAAGGTAGATAACGGACGAAGGAGGACCCGCCAAAGGTTGGTTGTTTAGTCTTTCGTGCACGGACCGAATTTGTTTACAAAATTACTTTGAATTAACAAAAATATTACTATAAAAAATATTTTGCTGAAATGGTAATAATAAATAAAAAAATAATTTTATTAGAGAACATATGCAAGATGAGAACCTTCCAGGCTCCAGCCACCATAAACCGTACAAGACGAAGCGCATGAGGACCGTCCGCTGTCATACTCACTTTCCGTCACCTCCCTTCTCTCTCTCTCTCTCTCTCTGCCTCATCCCCCTCGCCAGTTTCGTCTCCTGAAATCAATTCTGAGAACCCAGTGGAGGTTGTTTTACTTTTCAATATAAATGCTCTCAAAGTTCCAATCAACCCATTTGAAAGCATCCCCTGAGTTTTGTTCTTTGATTTATAATCATGGTTGTGCGCGCAAGTATGGATATTATGTTGGGCGACAGCAAAGGTGCCGCTTCAAGCTTGTGGCACAGTTTTTGGGGGATAAATGGCAGCTTAATGAATTAAATGCTGGTGTGTTTTTCTTTTCTTCTCGTATCGAAGAGGTCTACTCTTTTTGGGTTTCTTAGATTGGTTGTTCTTTTGATTGAGCCGATTTGTTATTCCTCTTGCAAAATTCAACAAAAGAAAACGATAAGGATCCTTCTCACTCTCCTCTCCATGGATGAAGAACGTTTCTTGTGGAAAGATTTTCCTCCAAGATTGTTATACAGTAATGAAAATTTGTTGTTATTAATGATGCGAGGATGATTTTTGATGAGTTATAACTGGACATAGTTTCTTTTGAAAACTGATTTAAGTCTTATATGAACTTGTCAGCATCAATTGAGCTTATACATAGTATGCGTCTTTCTTACGTACTTTGTCACAAACTTCGTTTCGATACTTCCCTTTCATTACAAAGTTGCTCAACCATTAGAAACATTAATTGCCAATCATGACGAAAGTTTAAGTAGATAATTTGAGGTTAGTCTAGTATTTTAATGTCATTTTACACGGAAATAGTAATTTTGAATCTGTTAAAGTGGTGAGACTTGAATTTAAACTCGGAATTTCTTGGTTTGATATCATGTTGCAGACCACTCATGCCAAATGCTGAATCTAATCATTGAAACTACTTTAACATTATAGAATAATCGTTGGAATTTCTACTCACATGTTTCCTTTTACTGTGGATGAATCAGGAAAAATTAAAAAGGGAATTCATAGTTTTATTCACATGTTGGACTTCAGTCTCGGGGTTTGGGACAAGTGAATATATTGTCATCGTCAAACACTGTATTCTATAAACTATCCTTTGCATGTTGACAGATGAGAAACATATTGCCTTTCCTGGGTGTAAAACCAGATTCTTTGAAAACATTGTCCTTATGATGATTTTGACGTTTTAACTAGGCCTTCTAATGCAAGGTTCGAGCCTGGTTTTTCTCACTGTCTTAATAATTACTCCTTTCCACTCTGTCGCACTCCAATGAGCTTCAATTTAAGGTCTATAACTGTGAGATTGAAGTGCTATATTCCTTTTCTTCCAACTTCCTTTATTGGAAAAGTTCATCTAAATATTTACTATTCCTAGTTGTTTTCCATGTATTGTGCGGATGAGGATCATTGAATACTTCATCCTAATTTTTTCCTGCATTTTTCTGGGTCGTGCTCAGTCATCTTTCCTTTGCAGAGTCGGTGCAGAAAAATCTAAACAAATGGCTGTCAAAGACCCAAGACTTTTTGAATGAAGTGACGTCTTCTAGGGAAAATAACAGTCCTAGTAGAAGTCCTAGTCTTCAAATTGATTCTGACGACCTAGAAATGGAAGACATATTTGTGACGGAGAGGACTATTCAAACTAATACACCAAATGGACTGCTCTCTTTAGCTGCTGTTGTATCCATTGAACAATTTAGCAGGTAAAATTTAGCCTTTTATTTACTATTAATGAAAGTTTCCCACCCATTTATGCTTATTTAACTTCATTCTTGCCTACTGATGATAATGTTAAAATTGTTCTCCTGAGGCATGGTTGATTTTCATGGGAAGAGAACATGAAATCTATGACAATTTTATTCGAGATCAAATGTATAGACATTTATAGTTATATCATTTTCTCTTTCTTTGCAAGTGTATGCTACTTTTATGCTACACATATTATAATGTAACTCTCGAATATCAAGATATGCAGGCTGAATGGGTTGACTGGCGAGAAAATGCAGAAGATATTTACAGCACTTGTTCCTGAGTCTGTTCATAATGATGCCCGTAGTTTGGTTGAGTATTGCTGCTTTAGGTTCTTATCAAGGGATAGTTCTGATATTCATCCTTCCCTAAAGGTTAATATATATAATTTTTTTACTACTATATGCGTGATTCATCTTCCTGATATTCAATATAAGTACGGAAGAAAATGTAGTGGGGATGATATGTCACATTTATCTGAGGGTAATTTGGAGAGTCATACTTTTTTCGGTGGAAGGGATGACAAGGATTTTGCTGGTAGAGATCACTATGTTCTTGCCTGAAGAAAGTAATCCCCTTTTGAAAAAAAACATGTACTAGGAAAATGGTAAAGAAAAACATAAAATGGTAAATATGACTATTATGAATTATATGGATTGTAACCAAAGAACTTTTATATATGACCTCTTGTGTTTTTGGGAGTTGTGATTCTCTAGCGCCTAATATTTTAATTATTTTTGTTTCACATTTCTGAACTAACATATCAATTTGATTTTCGTAAAATAGTTTTTTGGAATGATCAAAATTTTACTTGTTAAAAAGTGAAAAGGATTTTACTAAAGTTCGTCTGTACCTATCTTAATCTGTATCTTCTTTTAAATTAACTCTTTGTTCTTACAGGAACCTGCATTTCAGAGCCTTGTATTCATAACAATGATTGCATGGGAAAACCCTTACCAAAAAGATCTTCTAAATGGTTCAGAGAAAGCTTCTTTTCAGGTATTTTCACTTTTATTAAGAAGTATAATAAAAAAAATTGTCGTAGTTTGAATTTGGATCCATTACATCATTTTTATGTCATTTTTTTAGTAAAATTCTTCTTGTTTAGTGAAGTTCCGGTACATTTCATATGACCAGTGGAGTTTAAGTGAAAAAAAGAACCAATATTCACAATGGTTCGATTTTGTCACAGATTTCAGTTACAATTATGATATATTGTCGATAGATGTTCCTTCGGCGTAGACCTCATTCCAACTGAAGGGGTATCTCCTGAATATACAGATTTTGAAAATTTTGGTGCAGATAGTGGTAGTATTCACAATTGTTATCATTAATGTGTTTGTTTTCAATAGTTATTGAAAATGGCTAACCCTCCACACACATGGTATTCTCTGAAATATCACAAAAAACAAAGTTTGTACTTTGTAGGATTGTTTTTTGAAACCTTTTTTTTTTTCTAAAAAGTTAAATATTTCCATGAATCTAGACCTTTCAATCTATAATATGATTTAATAGATGCGTTCTTGAGAAAATCATTCT
The DNA here is from genome assembly GCA_022433055.1 of Begonia peltatifolia. Taxonomy (NCBI): domain Eukaryota; kingdom Viridiplantae; phylum Streptophyta; class Magnoliopsida; order Cucurbitales; family Begoniaceae; genus Begonia; species Begonia peltatifolia. The sequence goes on from CM039528.1 coordinate 13,012,872, forward strand.
CGTTATCAAGACTAACAAGTTGTAAAAACTTGACATTGTTGTTAAAACGTTATTATTTCAAGATCTGTAGTTAAAACTTGACATTGTTGTTAAAACGTTATTATTTCATCTCCGCACTTTTCAAGACCTGTAAAGTAATATGCTGATACTAAGACTGGTGACTTTATTTGTGAGTTTACGTAAATGGGAGATGAAGTAACAAGTTTAGTTCTTTGTTTGGTCTAGCAGAAAATGACAGTTAAAGAAGCAGCTTTTTGTCGGATAGCACCCGCTGTTTCTGGTATTGCGGATCGATCTACAGCACATAGTCTCTTTAAGGCCCTTGCAGGTGAAGAACAGGGTATCTCTTTGAGCTTGTGGCTCAAATATATTGGTGAACTTCTCAAGTGAGCTTCATAAATTCATCTGCTTGAGATTTATAGTTATCTTATGATATGTTTCTTGCAAATTTTACACACAAACACACTAAATTATTATAGAAAACACGATCTGTTTGCAACCGCAGCAGCATTTCAGGCTCTGCTCCCCCTTTCACACTTACCAGAATTCCCAAATGATTTTCCTTAGCTGCATCCATAACTTCCCTCTTCCTTTATTCAAAACACACTACAAACATATTCCTAAATTACCCTTGATAAAAAGAAACTACTACACACATACACTTTCCTTCCTTAACGTATCTCATAATAAAAGGAAATAGGATGTCGTTCCTTCCCAACATTATCCCGCCCAATCAGACACTATTAGTGATTTTCTACACCTAACGCAAGTGTACGTGTCGCTAACAAAGTAATAAAGAGTAAGTAAAAGTCGATCCCATTGAGATAATTTTAATTAAACTTAATTGCTATAAAATTTATATAAAATAAAAAAGAAGATAATATAAAAATAAAGTTTCTTCAGAAGTAATAAAAAAATAAATTGAAGGAAATTGAAAAGATTAAGATAATGAAAGCCTTGGTTAGGATTGATTTTCTCGTTATATGAAATTTATTACTGATGTTATAGAATACTACAGCAATTTCCACCGAATAGCGATAAATAAGTTTATAGAGTTCTATCGAATTGCCTAGTTAAATTCGTCTTAGAATTTCTTTCGACTTTTGGAAAGACAAAACTTAATTCGAATTTTTTGAAAGTCTTATTTTCAATGCCAAATAAATTAATGTCACAATTTTGTAACAATTTAATTTACTTAACAATCATGCATCTAAAAATTTCTATCTACCTCTCAATATCATAGAAACATATAACATCAAATTTGTCCGTCGATACAATTCGAATTAAGCAACAAACATCATGATAGATTATTCAATAGAAAAATAAACAAATTTTCATAGATCTCAATAAATCATATAACGAGTACTTGCTCTCCTAACTAAGATTAAAACTGTAGCCCAAAATCATGACAATAAAATCCAAAATAAAAATATTCATCAAAAGAAAAATAAGAGTAGAAGAAGAAGAAGTGCTAATGCCGATTTTCTCTTTTCTTTTTCACCCTCCCTGTTGCTTTTTCGTCACTAGCTGCCTCCTCTTCTTCACCCTCTGGTATTTCGTCGTTCCCCCGTCCTGCCCTTTTTTCTTTGGTTTTTTTTTTCTACCTTTTTTTAGCCAACTTTCTCTCTCTTCCTTGATTATAGGGATTTCTCCAGCAACGTCCCTCTCTACTTGATTCTAGGGATTTTTTTTCTTATAATTGTTCATCTCTTTTGTTCATTTAAATAAAAATTTAATTTTTCCTTTTTACTTTTCCGTTAGTAAATCTGTGGGTAAACGTGATAACAAAAAAAATTCAAATTAATACTAATAATCTGATTTTTCTGCAAATATACATAAAATTTTTTAAATTCTTAAGATCTTTCAATGCCACAACAACCTACGTAATTTTTGATTAAATTCCTTTTATATTCACTCAAGTTTTATTGAATAAAAATAATATAAAATAACTCTATTTTAAGAGTTATGAGGCACCTTGTCCTCAAGGTGAAAGTGAGGGAACTGTTGTTGAATAAAAACAAAAGGCTCCTATGTAACTCGTTCCATTGGCAAGCCTTGCCAAGCAATCAGAACTTCTAAAAATTTTTTCCCACCAATTGCAGTTTGATGTACGTCGAGGACATTCGCTAGTTCAGCTAACGGTTCCAATTCAGATGACAATTGTGGTGGAATATCAGTTGAAGCAATTGTGGTGTCGATAGTTTTTTTAAGTTGAGAAACGTGAAACACATGATGAATGAGTGCACTATCAAGAAGAGTAAGGCGATGAAAACCTGGACCCATTTTTTCTTCCACTAGATAAGGACCATAAAAATGAGAATGTAATTTTTCATTCCACTGGCGAGCCAAAGACTTACGGCGATAAGGTTGTAATTTTAAATAGACCAAATCACCGATGGATCAGCAATAGTCTTCATGAAGGCTTGTGCTTTATGCAAATGTAATTTTAACTCATCTAGAATTCCATCACGCTCTGATAATAATTGTTCAACCGAAGCAACTTGTGAACTTCCCATACTATATCATACTAACAGAGGAGGTGATCTACCATAAACAACCTAAAACGGAATAGTCTATGTAGCCGAATGAAAATAAGAATTATACCAATATTCAAACCAATGCAACCAATGATTTCAGTATTTAGGGACATCATGCACAAAACAGTGAAGATAAGTCTGAAGACACCGATTTACAACTTTTGTTTGCTTATCTGTTTGGGGGTGATAAGTTGTACTATGTTTTAAAGAAGTACCTTGAGCTTTAAAAAGTTCCCGCAAAAAATAACTTATGAAAATTTTATCCCGATCAGAAATGATTGAAGAGGAATTCCATGAAGGTGAACAATTTCTTTAACAAATATGGCAGCTTCTAAATGTGTAGTAAATGGATGGCGTAGAGCCAAAAAATTAGCATATTTGCTTAGACGATTTACAACCACAAAAATAGTGTCAAAGCCTTCTGAACGAGGTAAGCTCTCAATGAAGTATAGAAATATTCTCCCACACTTGATTTGGTACGTGTAAAGGTTGTAAGAGTCTAGTAGGAGACTTCACCAAATATTTAGTTTGTTGACAAGAAGATACATATTCGCGAAGATCTTTACGCATACCTAACAAAAAAAATCCAGTAGATAATCGTTGTAAGGTCTTACCCATCCCAGCATGTCCACCTGCCGAAGTACTATGAAACTCTTGTAAGAGGGATGAAATTAATGAAGAACCTTTGACCAACACCACACGATCTTTATAGAGTAAATAATACCCGATCATATGATGGCCACTACAAGTCTCCAAACCTTGAAGAACGTTTGTTTTAATAGTGGACATAAATTAATCCTTGTCAATTTCAACACAAATGTGATCCCAAGGAAGAAAAACCATAGATGGTGTGATAGCAACTAAAGACACATCAGGACTTCTTGAGCTTTATTTCCAATTTGGGGCGACACTGAATGTCAAAATTGTATCCAAGGAGTTTGGTAACCCATTTTTGATGATCTGGATTAATAACATGTTCTAACAGAAATTTGAGGCTTCGTTGATTGGAGCGAACCACAAAGCGCCGACCCAAAACATAAGGTTTCCATTTCTTAATTGCAAACACTATAGCCAGTAACTGCTGTTCCTAAATGGATTTCTGCAGAGCACGAGGAGGTAAAGTATGACTAAAAAGCAATGGGATGTTGCTCTTTGATTAACACGACCCGAGTCATTTTCAGAAGCATCAATTTCAATAATAAAAAGGCTTTGTAAAATCAGGTAGGCCTAATACATGTACCATAGTCATTGCTTGTTGGAGTTGACGAAATGCAAGTTTAGTCGAAGTTGTCCAAATAGAGTTATCCTTCAATCGATTTGTTAAAGGTTGAACAATTTGACCATAATGAGCCACAAATTTGCAATAATATCCTTTTAAGTCCCAAGAATTCTTGGAGCTCTTTTATATTATGAGGTATTGGCCAATGAAGCATTGCATCAATTTTGAATAGATCGACCAAAACCTCATCACCAGAAGCAATATGTCCCAGATATTCTAGTTTCTCCTCAGAAAAGAAGCATTTAGATCGATTAGCAAATAATTGGTGCCCCTTGAGAACTTCCAAAACATGTTGTAAATGATCCATATGCTCGTCCATAGTGTGACTATAAATCAATTCATCAAATAAAACAAGGACAAACTTACGAAGATACTTTTTGAAGACTGTATTCATAAGAGCCTGAAATGATTTTCCTTAATTGCTTCCATATAATGACCTTTAGATTTATTTTCATTTTTTCCCAATTTAAAACATTAACATTTCTCCCAAATCGATTTACAAAGTAGGTTTAATTGGATCATTATAAAAATTCAATTTTTGAATTCTAAAATTATTAAAAATAACGAAATCATTTATTAAGCGGAAATATTAAAAATATCCAAACTAAATTTAAGACATAATGATACTCTAAAATTAAATACGAAATAACCTTATTAAATAAAACCTTGTTTAGTTAAAGTTCTGACAATCAACAAAAAAAATGCAATTAAAACCTTAACCGATGAAATATTAAATAGAGTTTATCTATTGAAAACAATAATGATACTAAAAACTTAGTTTAATCCTCTAACCCAACAACATCCTCCTTTGTATTTTTACCGCTTCCAGAAAATCCTCGACCAACATCAATTTATCTTCAGATAAAAACTCGTCTGCATCACAAAATTAATGCGTGAGATAAACTCAACAAGTAAAAATATGTGTATATGGATTTAATTGCATACATTACTAAATTCCATGGTTAAAGTTACATACTGTATGAAACTTATTTTTCATTCTTATCATGCGTTCAGACTTTCAGAAACTAACAATTTTTTATCATCATAAAGTTTCATTAGCCATTTCAATTTATAACCTGCGTTCAGGCTCTCATTAGTTATCACATATGTTTAAGCTCTCGTTAGTATCCTCATGTTTTTCGTCAATTCATTCATTTTCATGCATTTTCATATTTTATTTTTCAAATAAAATAATTTAATAAATATTTCGTGATAACTTAGTGTTTTTACTTACCTGGATTTTCAGGAGAATTAATTTTGAGTTTTTTCTGAGAATTCGAATAATTTTCTCTGCTTAAGTAAATTATTTTACGATCAAATTCAAAGTTTGTATATAATGATTTTATCGAAAATAAGGTAAAGTGCTTATAAAGATGGGCAAAATTGAGCCATATTGGCCCACATTTTGAACTTGAGTTGCTCCAGTTTGAGTTGATTAGCTGGACTGGTTCGGTTCAATCTTAAAAAGAGTTAGATCAATTAAAGCGTGACCCAGAACCTTGTTCCTCATCTCGTTTGTTTAGCGCACACTGAGAGAGTGAGAGACCAAATCACATAGAAGGCATGATCGTTGACGGAAGGCCAAGGGAAAACACGCCAAAACTTTGCCAAAAATGGCTGTTTGAGAGTGGGTTGTAGATTCGGCAGGAGAGGGATATCTGCTGACGCGAAAAAGGATTTGGCTGAGAAAGGGGAATTTGCTAGAGGAAGCTTGAGTTAGTTGAGGCTGCGAATTTGATTCCTCAAAGGATTTCGATCGCGTCTGAGTGGTTTACAGTGGTCGGAGGTTAGGTGTGGCTTCGGCGAGGTAGATGTTTCTTCTCGGGCTGTGCTCCGGTTTACAGAAAGCGACATAAAAGCATTTGGATTTTTGATGTGCGATATCATCAAATATTGAGCTTCTCAACTTATAAAAGTTTTTCCAAAACTTTTCTTGAAATATAAATGTGAATCTGACCTTCTAGATGATCAAATTCAATGGCGAAATTGATATTGTCTTAATTTCCTTTGCCATACAGTGATGCAATGATTATATAATATTTAAAATAGAAAGTAGTAGTTAAATATGAAAGTTATCTTATTACTTAGTGAGAAGTTTTGGAGGAAATTAAAATGAGTGAGAGAGTTATTATAGATGGGAAAGGAGAGTGTGCGATGTTATGTTGCTATAATGATATTTGAAGAATAAATATTTTTGGTAGATTATTAAGGTTTCTGGATCTAGTATTGTTGCTAAGATTTTTGATTAAATCTAGGTTTCTTATTTCATGTAATTATTGTAATGTAATGGAATTGTCTACACATCAATGATGTTAGAGCCGATCTGATTCTTGGATGGAACCTGCGAAGGGTGGACATGGGGATGATTTCGAAACAATATGCTGGGATCAACAATCAATCATCCATCTTGCCGCAAATAGAGGCAGAGATGATGTTGCTAAAGATGGAGTACCATCAATCTTTCTTCAATAATGGCGTCTAAGGAAAGAAAAAAACAAAGAAGAACAAAGAAAAGCAAATGGACATCACCAAACCGAATTCAAAGGAGTGTTGCACGCCAGTTATATACATAGAAAAAGTTATGGATGCAAGATGTTCAGCCAAGTCATCCATCAAAGAATTTAATGGAGCGAAACACTCGATCAATGGAGATATTGGTGAGAGAAGAACGACAAAATGACATTTGGAGCATTACTAGCTTGGTTCTGTTAGACTATCGTCGTAAGGAATCATGTTTTCCTTCGCCAAAGGATAGGTGGCCCAAACGTGAGGGGTTGCAGGTTGAAGCTTCTTCTTGGCTTAAACAGAGGTCGTAAGGAATCATGTTTTCCTTCGCCAAAGGATGGGCAAAGGATGGCGGCCCAAACGTGCGGAGTTGCAAGTTGAAGCTTCTTCTCGGCTTAAACAAAGCCGAGTTGCGGCTGGTTGTTTTGGAGCTCTAGCCAAACAAAGACATCACCAGGCAAAAACCGACTGGAAGTGCCGATTTTGACGAACAAAACAAACCAAGGACGAAGCCCTCGTGAAGGGGGGGTTGTCGAGGCTCTGGCAGATTTCGAATGCAACAATGAAGGTAGAAAAGTCGATCGAGGGAGGATCAGAATGAAGATTGCCAACTGTGGGACGAAATGAAACCCATCGACGCAGCTGTAGTTGCAGTCGGAGATTTGTCATTCAACGGAGTAAAATTTTCTTTGCGTATGTTGGTGGTTTGGGTTAAGTCGCTCACGTTTTACCCTGAATATTTGACAAACAGGGCTAAACTTTGGGTCCATGGGAGATGGGGTGAGAATTTGTCAAACAAAGGCTGGGATGTAGACTAAGAGGGAGAGCCCAAGTTATGCTGGAAAGCTACGAAGAATGGTGTGGATCAAGAAATTGGGTTCAATGTTTCAAGTGGACATTAGCTTTACAACAAGAATGTTTAATGGCCTGCGTAGGGAATGGAATTATTTGGACTATGGAAGAAGAATCTATACTTGGATGGGATGGACTCAAATATGTTTGAGGCCTACAAATGAAGTTTTGGGAATGCAAGTTTCTATGCTAAGCAAAAGACAAATTTGTTTGGGATTAAGGAAAATCAAATTGTTGTGAAGAAGCAGAGATAGGGCGTTCCTACTCACGCCCTTGAGGACAATGTCTATTTCTAAAGAAAAAGTATTGATGGAATTATTATATAATATTTATTATAGAAGGTAGTTGTTTAATAGAGAAGTTATTTTATTATTTAATAGAAAATTTTGTAGGAAGTTAAAGTGAATTGAGGGGGTTGTTATAGATGGAAAATAAAAATATGAGATGTTATGTTGTTGTGATGATATTTGAATAAGAAATGTTCTTGGTAGATTATTAGGGTTTCCGAATCTAGCATTGTTGCTTAGATTTGTAGTTAGATTTATGATTCTCGTTTCGTGTAATTATCGATTATTTAATGTAATGGAATTGTCCACGCATCATTCAAATTAGGGATAAATAGGATTGATTATTTCCTTACAGGTAACTAGAATTCAATTCCTGATATTTGAGTTGACAAGTTAATTAGAAGATTTGGAATTTAATTTCTACTTTAGGGTATTGATTTGCTGAAATTGAGGATTATTTTGATTGAATGAAATTTATGGTTTGATTTGAGCTGGAATGGGGGAAAATTGATTATTGTATGTTTCAAAATCTTTATACATTACATTCCATGACTTCCCTCTCCCTTTATTCAATACACACTACAAAAATATTCCTAAATTACCCTTAATAAAAAGAAATTACTACTCATACACTTCTCTCAATGCTCTCATGATAAAAGGAAATAGGTCGTCGCTACTTCCTAACATCTTGTAATTGGAGAATTCGAATGAGCTAAATGTTGAATCATGATGGCCACCCACCCATGTAATAGACTAATATAACTACACGCAGACACACACACGTAAATACACACACATATGTACACATGTGTGTACACACATTCTATATCTGTGTGTGTGTGTGTTTTGTTGGCTCTAGTGCTTGGCATTTGAAATAGGAGAATCTCATATATAAATAGGACATCAAGTTTTTGCAGCTTTAATTTTTTCAATATAAGAATCTTAATCTTTAAATCATCCAAATAGACGTGTTTTATGTTTCTATACACCACATTTTTGTCACTTACAAATATTCTAAAGGTCCGGGCATATTTAAAATATTCTAAAGGTACAGGGATAGTATAAATACAAACTTTTTTTCTTACAATAAAATAAAATGAAATACAGCTCATGGTGTATGTAAACTAATGTTACTTTCTTTCGCTTGTTTTCTAAATATCTCGTTTTTATTCTATCTCTTTTATCGATAATTATTTTGTTTCTTACCACCAAAAAAAAAAAAGAGGAGACCTTTTACTTGTCTATTGCTTAATTTGTGCTTACATTAGTTGATTTGTTGTACAACTTACTTCCGGTGGTTAGTGGCACTTGAATACTGAAGATTTGTTTATCATCAAAGCCTTGGTTTTACTTTGTAGTGTAGGATAAGTTCTGTAGTAATGTAATAGTAGATTTTGTTTGAACTGAAAAAGAGCATTTCTGAAATTCGCCGATGAGGGTATTTGTTTTTAGACCAAATATTTACGCACAAAAAGACCAGTTGTAAAGATTTTTATTTTGTTTGTGGTGTAGGTTGGATTTTGAAAATTTGTCTTACTTCCTCTTCTAGACCTTTTTTTAGGGATTTTCTGTTAGCTTTTGTTCTCTCTTATTTTGATGAATCTCTTTTTTTTTTAATTAAAAAAAAGAGAATTCTCTTTCATGCAGATAATTTTCATATGTTTAGTTAGCCTAATATGTGTTGGTATGGGCAATAGGGTTCACGAAGGACGGAAATCATACCAAACTCGAGAATGGATCAAGCCTTTTAAGGAGAGAATATTATGCATAGCTTCCAGCAGGAAGCGACCAGTTCTAAAATGGGACAAAAATATGGCATGGCCTGGAAAACTTACCCTGACCGATAAAGCAATCTATTTTGAGGTTTGAATGTTCATAAAAGACCTGTTTTCATGGCACATGATCCATATGATGTTTTATAAAGTAGTGGTCCTAGTGTGGTTTTGCCTTTTTTTTTTGTCTGTTAGTGGTTTCTTGGGAACATATGAAGACTAAAAAAAAAAAGATAATAGAGATTCAAAGATGTGTCTTTTCGGTTTGGTGTTACAGGCAGTTGACTTTTTTGGCAAGAAAGATGTTTCAAGGCTAGATCTGACTACTCATGGATTGCTTGTTAATAAAGCAAAAGTTGGCCCATTAGGATCGGTTCTGTTTGACTCTGCTGTTTCGGTTTCATCTGTCTCCGAGTATGTTTATTCTTCAATCTTTTATCATTATTTAGAATGTCTCGGTCGAGATTGTGTATTTACAAATTGTTCAGAAACGATTAAAATTAACTTACAATAAAACAAGTTCATCCACTTGTATGCTGATTGGAGTGTGTCAAACGAGATTATAATATCTTCCTATAATATATTGGACATGTGATCGAAATTTTGAGAAAATGCAAGATCGTTTGATATATTTTTTGAGCTCTCATTCTCAAGCATTCTACTCTAGAATGCTCAAGAATGGGAGCTCGTTTCCGAAGAGAATTTTCAAAATATTAATGGCTATCTCAGAAAATATATCAAACAATATTGGATTTTCATGAAATTTTTATCACATATTTTCCGTATCATGGAAAAATGTTCTGAAAATTTTCGTGATTTTTTAACACGTTCATAATTTATCATAATTGTTTACGTATGTTTTAACAAAATAATTTATTAAAATTACGTATGTCATTCAAAAATTGTAAAAATTGTGAAACTTTCCAAATAGACTCTCCTTACACTTGCAATGGAAGTTGAAAAATGACTACAAAAAAGAAGCTAACGTGCATTAATATAAAAATTATCTCGATTTTTTGTCGAAGAATATTCTATTGTAAAAGTTTAATAATTCTTGAATAAATGCATGTTAGCTTTTTTTTGCTAGCCGTATTGCAACTCAAATTTGAAGTATAAGTAGAGTATACTATAAAATTTTATAATTTTTAGATGACATACGTAATTTTAATAAATTATTTTGTAAAAAAGACATAAACAATTATGATAAATCATGTAAGTATTAAAAAATAATGAAACTTCATAGATTTATTCCCATAATATGCTGAACATTTGGTAAAAATTTCAAAAAAATATGATATCATTTGATATATTTTCAAAGAAAAATACTAATATTTTGGAGATTCTCCTCGGGAACGAGCTATTGTTCTCGAAAACGAGCTTCCGGTCTCAAGATATCTTTTTTTAAAAAAGATACATAGTAGAACTGGAGCTCGTTCTCGAGAACGGGCTCCCGATGAGGTTTGATTTGTCAGAGTTTTGATAGTTTAAGATTTGTATTGTTAACAAAAATAGTTCATGGTTTGTTTCGTTAATGATTTTATAGTTCAGGGTTTATTGTGTAAATTATTCCCATTATATGATGAAGTTGCAATATCTTTCTTCATTGTCAATTACAATGTATGTCACTTACCGTGTGCATGCATACATTTCAGGCAGAAAACCTGGATTCTCGAATTTGTTGACTTGGGAGGTGAAATGAGACGAGATATCTGGTATGCATTTATGAGCGAAGTTATTTCCTTACACAAGTTCATACGTGAGTATGGACCAGAGGATGGTGATGAATCACTGTTCCATGTGTATAATGCTCATAAGGGGAAGGAACGAGCCATCAACAGTGCCACAAATACTATAGCAAGACTTCAGGCCCTTCAATTTATGAGAAAGTTATTGGATGATCCTACAAAGCTTGTTCAATTCTCTTATCTACAAAATTCACCTTACGGGACTGTTGTTTGTCAAACACTTGCAATGAATTTTTGGGGTGGACCATTGGTTTCGAAACTCATAGGATCTGACAATCAAGTATATGCACGGGCAAAACCATTAGCCGAGGTTTCAGAAAGTGGTTGTCATGTGTTTGACATAGATGGAAGTATTTACCTGCAAAAATGGATGAGGTCTCCATCATGGAGTTCTAGTACATCAATTGCATTTTGGAAAAACACTTCGGCCAGGCAAGGGATTGTTTTAAGTAAGAATCTTGTCGTGGGAGGTACAACTCTAGTAGAACGTGCTGTAGAAACTTGCAAACAGAAATGCCAGGTGGCTGAAAAAACTCAGGCCACAATTGATGCTGCTATGATTCAAGGAATCCCAAGTAACATTGATCTTTTCAAGGTAGATCTATTACTGCTTTATGTATTAATTTTCTCTCAACCTGTTATATATATTTTAGGATCGTTCTACATTACTACAATTGAGTTGATGCCTGTTTTTATTTTCATTTTCTCGTTGGTTCATGATTCAAACTTTCCTTTCTACGTTGTCATGAACACTTGGACATCTCATTTGTTTTTGTCCCCATCATCTTCTCTAAGAAGAGAATACAACTAGACTGGAGCAACTAACGACCTATACTTAATGGATGTGTTTGACCAACTTTGAATTGCTGAAGTGTTTTGGCAATAAAATTTCCTATGGGGATATGTCATATTTTTCATAAACCACATAACCTTGTGTGGTAAAGATTGTATATATTTTTTGATAAGTTGGACCAATAAACTCTTTCTTTAGAGTGGTGGATTGAGGGTAGTTTTGCAAAAGGTGGGTTTTGGCAAAACATGTAGCTCTTTAACAACGTAGGAGGGATTTGTCAGTTAAACACATATATCTCTGGTTAATTACTCTACAATTATGTTTTCCTGGGATGGCTTCCAATATGTTTATATTAGGTTAAGAAAAGACGTGAATTGTGGAGATATTGTACATGGCTATTATCATTAGATAGTTAATGCTTAGTATAGGAAAATTTCAACAAATCTATCGTAGAAATTAATTCTTGAAAGTCAGATATAATTGATTTTTATTATTTAATTTATTTTTTGATAGTTTTCTATTTTGGAGGAGAAAATTATAGGTAAGAATCACGTGTGATCTCTTTCTTGTTGCATATATTCTAAGAATGTTATGATTCAAAATGATTTTTCCTCCCCCTATATATATATGGTATAAGAGCTTTGTTTGCTTGAAACCCTAATTCAGCATCTCTTTTTCTCTCGTTTGTCAAATCTCTAAGAATTAAGTCAATCACGTCGTCAAAAAATCAGATTACCCTACCATCTCTATGACTCCAAACCCAGTTCTTCCTCAACCAATTTCACCTCTCGTGCAGAGGATTTCGTCTCCACCAACCATGGGCAATCTAAAATCCGCATCATTCCTATAACCAGCTAAAAACTCAATGGCCAGAGAATTGTTACAACAAAGTTGTGAAGGGAACAATTCTTCATAATTTTCAATTAATATGTTGAATATATTTATAGATAAATTTACAATGAAAATAAGAAAACTAATTTTTAATTCTATACAAAATTAAATTTCTTTTAATTAGAAAATTATCAATCTTAATATTTACATCTTTCTACCATTTTCTTTCAACGTTAAGCATGAATATCAATCATGGCTAACTTGTTGTAAGATAATTTACCCAACTTCAATTGAGCTTTTATGAATAAATCTCTAACTTGGTCCCCTGACTTCACATACCTTGTAGAAATTTTATCTTTTTGTATTTTTTCACGAACGAAGTGACAATCAATTTCAATATGATTAGTGCGCTCATGAAACATAGGATTCGATCTTGGTGCAGGACATGCTTTTGGAGGTTTTTGTCGACGAGAATAAACTTGAAGTGTAGGAGGTTAAACTGATATAAGTGGGGCAAAAGTGGGTGGTGGAAGAACAACAGTGTAAATCAACATATCATCATTCTCCCTGTAGACTTTGTTAATAGAGGATGTAGCAAAAAACGAAGTACTCTCTAAGAATGTAATATCAGTAGTGATAAGATGTTGATTAAGAATAGGACAAAAAACATCTATATTCTTTTTGAAGACGAGAATATCCAAGAAAAACGCGCTTTAGTGATTTAGGATCTAACTTTGTAACTCTAGAGCGTATAACACAAACGAAAAATATTCTCGGTTCAATAAGAAACAGAGGTTTAGTGAGAAAAAGTATATAGTAAGGAATCTCACAATTAAGAATAGACGAGGGCATGTGATTGATTAGAAAACAAGTCGTGGAAATGACATCTTCCCAAAATGGTTTTGGAATAATGCATTTGAAATAATAGAAATCTTGCTCTTTCAAGGAGGTGTCTATTTTTTTTTTTTTCTGCCACTTCATTTTGAAATGATGTGTTAGCACATGAAGTTTGATGAAGAATGTCATTCTAAATCATGTAGGATTGAAAAGAGTTAAAAATGTATTCGGATGTAGGCAACGGAAATTGAAGAAATAATATAGAACATAAATTAACTTTAGAGAAAAGAAAGAGAGAAAGCAGGAAAAGGGGAAGAAGCCAAAAGAGAATAGATGATTGGAAAATGGGGTTTCAAAACCTCACATATTCATTCATCATAATTTTAAACTGTCGAACCAAGTTACAGTAATAACACTTAAATAGAAGAAATTAAGACTAACCTTAAAAGACGACAAATAACCCTAAAATACGAGAAATTAATTTTAATTGAAATAAATAAGTAAGACATATAAATAATAAAAGTAAACTGTCGAAGATGTGCTCATCAACTCTCCCGGGGTAGAAGAATCACCCCATCGAGCTGACGGAAGCACAGAGCAGCAAACTGAGTAATCACTCAAACATAAGCTAAGCGGTTGAACAATCTTCTTTCGACGTCCATAAATTTGTGCGACTAGATGCCTGGATCGAAAATATTTCGGACTGGTATGGAATCCGGCAAAAAAAGATCTTGATGACTCTGAAAGAACTTGAAGAGATTTGGATCCAACCGAAGTGTCTCTCTGGAAATCTACGTACAATTACTATTTGGTCGATCCACCCAACGAACCAAGAAGCATTGAACCTCACATTCATTAGTAAATACAATCTGTTCATCGAAAATAATATCAATTTTATCCTTATGTGTTATGACAGGGAAAACAGAGTTAGCAGATATAGGCTCGAAATCGATATGTGAAGGTAAAAAATAATCAGCATATGAACTAAAATGACCTTTATAAGCAAGCAAGTCTTTAATATTAAAAATAAGATTATAACCAAAATGAGGTGAAAAATTAACGATATATGCATTTGAGTCAATTCGCTTTAAAATTTAAAAAAAATCAACACTACATGCTTGCAATTTAGAACCAGACATAGATAAACGCCACTCAGGGTGAACCCGAACCATAACATAATTTCCAATATTAAATTCAATGTGTTGTTTATGTGACTCAGTTCGTAATTTATATGAATCATTACTAGTATCTATTTATTTATTGATCTCAACATGCAAATCATGATGATATTGTGCAAAATTTTCGACTGACAAAGACACTAGCATGCAGCGACACATGGACAAGGTCTACATGTTTCTTAAGTTTAGAACTATAAATAATCTTAAAATGATTCATACCTATAGATCGGTTCACAGAGTTATATGCGACTTGAGTGGTGGAGAGACGATTAATAATATTTACTCCTGTGTGTTTAACAATTTTCTTCTCTTGAAGAGTCTACAATGATTTTGTGTTTGGAGGTACAAGATTAAGGTGGATTTTCTTTCATTGGAATACGAAAGAACCAGAGTTTGATCGACCTTAGATAGTGACATTCACATCAAACTGCCAAGGATGACCGAGGATAACATGATTGAGATCATGAATAATGATATTGCATCAGAGTTGTTCTTTGTATTTATGAGACTGAATGAAAACTAAATAATTCTCTTTCACAGATATAGAAGATGTGTTGATCCACGAAACATTGTAGATCGAGTATGAGAGACGGGTTTCAACCAAAGGTGGGATACAGTAG
>CM039528.1:13028507-13052727 GCA_022433055.1 Begonia peltatifolia
CACAATACTCAGTTGAGGTGAATCGCAGAAAGTAGGCATAAAGATGAAGCTATTACATTCTAAAAAGTTTTCGTCATCCAAATCTTCAAACTCTTCAAGGTTAGGTTCATAAATTTGTTCTTCAATTGTCTCATCTATTTTATTTTCACATTTTTGTAAGACTAAATTTTGACTAAGGCTATTACAGAAAATAGGATCAAAATCCTTACAATTGATACATTGTAAACGTGAAAAATTTCGCGTAATTTTATTTTCACACTCTTGTAAGGTTAGGTTTCGGTTAGGGCAAATAGAAAAAGTGTGACTAAACCCTTACAATTTAAACATTGTAATTGCAAAAAACTTCACGAATTGTTTACATCTTTTCTTTTCTTTTCTCTCATCGAAGAGGTATTAGATGAAAGAGGTTTTAGAAGAGGCTTAGTAGTAACATGAGTCGGGATAGAGAGAGGTCTATTGTCAACTCGTTTGTTATGCGGCATTTTCATAGCTAGCTCATAGTATTGAACTAACGAATATGCATGATCAAGAGTATTGACACCTCGAAGGATAAACTCGTGTTTAATATCATCTTTTAAACCCTGTCGAAATTTCCTCAAAGTTATGGCCTCATCTTCAACAACTTGACTTCTCATTCGAAATTCATTGAATTGGTTGAAATATTCAATGACGGATCAATTTTCCTGGGCAAGGACATTTCATTGGTCCAATAAATTACCCTGGTATGATTGAGGTAAATACTTCTCTTGAAGTCGATGTTTTATTTCTTCTGAACTTCTAACAGTAGGTGCATCTAATTTGATATTTCTAAAGATTTGTTCCTTCTGATGATTAGAAAAATGAGAAGATTGATGATAACGAATTTGACAACCTTCTCAACCGAATTCTTCATCTTTACGGTTATGTCTAAAGTGTCATCGAGTATCTTGCCGATAATGTTGACGCCGATTATGGGACACTACAGAATTGTCTGTTTTCGAAGGACGAGTAGTTTATTTTATATTGTTTAACCTATTTTCGAGGTTTCTACTAGTCTCACGAATAAAGGTCAACTCAGTCTGGATATTAGCTAATTGATCTTGGTTGTTGGTTGTTAAGAATTTGTGCTAATTGTGGGAAAATGATATCTAATTTAGAAGGTTTCATATCTAAAGCATTAGGACTGAATGAGAACTGTTGACCACTACATAACTGGATGCAATGTTACTAATGAAAGCCAAAATAGAGATCAACAAACAAATTCATGATTTGTATGTAGAGATCAATCAACAAACAATACTCGTAACGAATAATATCTATTAGAGTCAAAATCTAACAAATCAACGTATAAAATTTTATTTTGACGATTATATTAATTCTAACAAAGCAAACACGAAAAATTGATATTATAAAATAATGAAGCAATAAAACCCAAATAGTATGCCGAAAATGTATCACCACAAAATTAATTATCACAATGAAAGTAGAATTAATAGTTGGATATGAAATAATATGCAGAAATTAAATCAATTGATAGTTTAAATCACAAGGCATTTAGCTGAGATAAAATTATAATTTAATACAGTGATATGCCACAATTGATGTCAAAGTGAGCAAGCTGATATGCATATGAAAGATAATAGATGTAATCAAATGTCGTTTAGGGCGAGTCAAATAATCAAATATAATTTGACAAAAGGTCAAAACGATTAAGATGCATGTGAATACGGAATAATGATAAGTCACAACACAGGAATAAACTTAAAACAATATTTAGAAATAAACAGTATTGAAAAACTAATAAAAGGTTGGAACAGAAAACTCTCTAACTCTGTGAATTTACTCGAAGAGAACAAATTTAATAATATAAATCCATCAGAGTTTAAGCAGCAACTCGAAATCTAGCGGTAAACTAGCATCAACCTGATTTGATATAGAGACTAAATATTCATCAGTAGCCAATATTCGGTTCAGGAGGGCTCGCGAACAGTGCGCGCAGGTGAACAGTACTGCCCCGATGAACAGTAACAAAGATCGAAAAATTAGGGTTTTAAAGCAAGATTTTATTGTTTGAGAAAATAATAAAACATGCTCTGATACCAATTTGACGTAAACAGCGAAAATTGAAGAAAGAATATAGAAAAGAAATTAATTTTAGAAAAAAGAAATAGAGGAAAATGGAGGAAAATGGGAAGAAGCCGAGAGAGAATAGGGGATTGGAAAATAGAGTTTCAAAACCTCACATATTCATTCATCATAATCTTAAACTGTCTAATCAAGTTACAATAATAGCATTTAAATATAAGAAATTAAGACTAACCCTAAAAGACAACAAGTAACCCTAAAATTCGATAAATTAATTTTGATTAAAATAAATAAATAATAAAAATAAAATGTCGAAGATGTCTTCATCATATTCTTTAGAATGATCACTTCTCAATGAAACTGAGTTTTAATCTCAGCACAAAAGGAACAAAAATAATAAAATAATTCAGAATAAGATTCCATTAAATAAAGCAAGGTTACACAATAATAGTTATCAACAAAAGTAACAAAATATTTAAAACTAGATTGAGACGTAACATGATACGGACTCCAAACATCTGAATGAACTAACTCAAACAGAAAATTCGATCACTTATTTATTCTGGGACAAGATGGCAAACGATGATGTTTGGCAAACTACACGACTCGCAATTTAAAGAAGATAAATTACTAAATTTAGGATATAATTTCTTCAACACATAGAGATAGGAATGTCTTAATCGACAATGTACTTCGAAGGAGTTGATATTCCAATACAGGATATAAACTAAGGCAATTGTGCGTCAAGGATATAAAGACCTCAAAATTCATATCTTTTACCAATAATCTGCTTTATCGTAACATCTTTGAAGAGACAATAGTTAAGAAAAAATAAGGCACAACAATTGAGAGAACAAGTTTATTTACTCATAGAGATTAAATTAAAAGAGAATTTAGGCAAATTCAATACATTAGACAAAGAGATCAATGGAGCGAGATAAATTATACAAGATGTAATAATAGAAGAAGTAGAGTCATAAGCTAAATTAACTTTAGAAAAGGGCGTTTGTGATTGACAAGTATCAAAGAGATTAGAGTTATCTGTTACATGATCTGTGGCGTCAGAATCAATGATTCATTTTGAAGATGAGGAATTATGACATGTATTTGGATTACCTGACTCATCAATGACTATAATTGAAGAAATAGTACTAGGCAAGAACGGGCAGCTCTGGTGCAGTATTTGAAGGCGCAGATTTTTCTGTCCTTTATTTATCAATTTCATGTAAGTACATTTTGTATGTCTTGGTTCATGACAATAATCACATATAATTCCGCTTTTATCATGATAAGTGATATTTCGATTGTTTCATCCCCCTCCTTTATTGTTGCGTCAAACATCATAACCAGTATTTCAAGTGACAAAAGCACTGCTAAACTAAATGGATGGAGTACTTTTTGTTTGAAGTACTCTAGTAAAGGCTTCTTTGGAGGGAAGAGATCTTACTATTAGATAGTATCTAATACTTTGGTAGAGTCAAAATCACTGGAAAGACGAACAAGAAAGTTCACAACAACAATTTGTTCTTGTTGAGCTGACTGAACCACATCAGAATTAAAAAGTAGCAGGGCATTGAGTTCTTTGTAGGTCTTCTTGAAATCCATCAAGTAGGTCGTAAGAGACTTGTTTTGTTTTTTTTGCCTAATAAAAAATTTTACCCTTCATAAATTTGAAAAATATTGTTTTTTTCAAAATACAAAAATTCCAAATATTCCATCAATTATTTAACAAAATCACAATGATTAATTAAACCAATTACCTCGTTGTTTATGGAGTTTCGAATTTGTAAGAAAATGCGAGCTTCATCCTTCATTCATGTTTGCCTTCAATCATTCGAAGGTGGGTATTCAATAAGGTGTTTATCTTTGGCAATACTCTTCAAATAGAGACAAATTGTCTTACACCAATCCAAGTAATTAGAATTATTGAATTTATTATCCGTGATTTTTGACATCACTAGAATCACACCCTGCCATAAATATGTTTTGGAACGGTTAGTGCACAAATGAATCCAAAAAAAAAATTTTTCCAAAGAAAAATTGCTACAGAAAATAATCCTCCGTCAGTGGAAAAAAAAAAACTTGGCCAATGGGTTGAACACAGAAGACCGGTGAGGCTCGAATCTAGAATAGCATAAAAACTTGGAAGAACGCAAGTTGTGGGCAACGGTAAACAAGAAACACTAAACAGAAGCTACAGGCCGACAGTTTGCTCACGAGGGCAAACAAAAAGCTCCACTTGCAACGAACAGAATGGCGACGAGCAAAGGTGACACGCAGCGACGACAAACTGTGACGAACAACAACGTTTAGAGGCGGCAACAAGCAACAGCGATGAGGGGCAATGACAAACAAAGCCGATGGTGTATGCCTAGGGTGAGCGGGAATAAGGGTTAGCACTAAACCACTTTCTGCTTGCCCCGACAGAAAGAATAAAGACAGCAAAATTTTTTTTGCTGCTTTTACACAACGAAGTTGTAAAGGGATTAATTCTTCATAGTTTTCATTAATATGTTAAATATATTTATACACAAATTTACAGTGAAATGAGAAAATTAATTCTCAATATTCTTTAATTAGAAAAATATTAATCTTAATATTTATATCTTTTTAACAAGAACTATCATCAGTGGACTCAATCAGTCAATATGTTCATCAGTGTCTCGCTATCCAGCCTAGCACGACTAACCTACAATTCAAGAGATGAAAATAAAAAAACCATATGGTATAATGCCAAAGAGACCAACTCCGATAATGAAAATTCCTCGGAAATATGTGAGATGAAAAGAGTCCTCTATAATTTACACTAAGACGATAGTTCGGTACCTCAATATTTCAATACCCTCAATTGATACTGGCTCCATTTAAATATGTTTGGAGATATTTCATGGGAAAGTCCAAAAAATGGAAAGAAATACTGGACTTTTATGGAAAATGAAAGTAGCTTTAAGTTCCTACTTGGCTTAAACAAGGATCTTGATGGTGTACGAAGTAGAATACTCGGAACGAAACCCTTACCATCTCTTTGAGAATCCTTTTCAGAGGTAAAAAAGGAAGAAAATTGACAAAAAGGTCATGATGGGAACTCCAAACACAACTGGCGTTGCTATTTAAGGATCGGCTCTCACATCCCATGGACATCGTCATCAGCCCAATGATAACCGTACTCGCAAAGGCAAATCGTGGTGCGACTACTACCAAAAACTAGGACACCTCTGGGAGACTTGCTGGAAAATTCATGAAAAGCCTGCTTATTGGAAGCCAAACAAATATCCAATCAATCATGAAAGGCGGGGGAAAGTCGTTGCTAGTGACAAACCACCCAAATGCCTTATATTGAGCCTGGAACATGTAGATTTCCTTTGAAAGATGTTCAAATCTTCTCAACTGGGTCCGAATGTAATTGGAGCAGGCTCCATCGCTCAACAAGTGTCAAGTGCTCATACCAGCAAACCCAAGAAGCCTAGCACTTGGGTAATTGATTCGGGACCATTTGATCATGTGACTGGTGATACCTCTCTATTCTAATCATATTTATTCCTGGGAAAGGACTATTCTTCATAAAGGAGAGCCACATAAGCACAAATGTTTAAACTGATGTTGATTGGGTTAGTTCTATCATTGATTGACGTTCCACGTTTGGGTATTGCACATGTCTGGGGAAACCTCGTGACTCAGAGAAGCAAGAAATAGTCAATGGTGTGAGAAGCAGTGCAAAAGCCGAATTTCGTGCTATGGCTCTTGGTATGTGTGAAATGATTTCAATTAAAAGGTTGCTGAGTGAGTTAAGGATCATTTGTGATAAAACTATAAAAATATACTGCGACAACCTAGCTGTCATAAGTATAACGTAGAATCCGGTCTACTATGATCATACAAAGCACGTGGAAATTGATAGATACTTTGTTAAAGAAAAAAAATAAAGAAGGAATATTCAAACAATATACATTTCAACTCATTTCCTGAACGCAGACATACTCACAAAGACTCGCCCAAGAATTATTTTTAATTGTCTTGTTGTCAAGTTGGGAATGATTGATATTCATTGTCCAACTTGTGGAGAAGTGTAGAATTTAAAAATTAATTCTTAGAAGCAAATTTTTATTATTTCAACAATTGATTGTATTTATGTTAGTTAATTGAATAGTTTCCTATATTAGAGGAGAAAATCATGGGTGAGAGTCATATGTGATCTCTCACTTATTGTATATATTCTGTGAATGTTATGAATTAAAATGGACTTTCTTCCACCTAATTTTATACTATCACTTACATTATGTTAATGGTGTTGATATAGTTCATTTTGTTATCAATAATGTCATACAAATGAATTGTCTCTAAGTTTTTTGCAGGAACTGATGCTCCCTCTGACAACGATGATTCATAACTTTGAAAAGCTACGGCGCTGGGAAGAACCCCACATGACAATTTCTTTTCTTGTTGTTACATATACAGTTATATTCAGGTACATCAAATAATTAGCTGATTGTTGGAAATAGAATAAGTAGAAATATTTGTCATGACCGATTGTGATCTTTTTTGTACAATTATATATTTCTTGTAAAGCTTCTGTACGACTTTTGAAAGCATAGTTTTCTCAGTTGTTTACAGATATACCCATTTTTCTCGTCTTTAGAATTGTACATTGTTCTAGATTGCGACTAGAGGTCCTTGTTCTGTAGTTTTTATTCTAACCTTTTTACTGTGCAATTTAATCATGAAATAAAAAAAATGAAACTGAGTTTTTTTTTTTTGGTCAGAAATCTGCTAGCATATATTTTTCCTACCTTGATGGTTTTTTTGGCTGCTGGAATGCTGACTCTAAAAGGGCTAAAGGAGCAAGGTAGACTTGGTCGTTCTTTTGGAAAAGTTACAATTCGTGATCAGCCACCCTCGAATACCATTCAAAAGATTATTGCTGTTAAAGATGCGATGCGGGACGTGGAAAACCATTTGCAGAATTTGAATGTTGCACTTCTGAAAATGCGTACAGTTATTCTTTCAGGTCATCCTCAGGTGTGTCATGATCATAAGCTGTTATAGATTTTTATAAAAAGAAAAAAAAAATCTTCTAGACATGAATAGGATCAAAGGAGCTTTTGGAGAAATGGAATGATACGTACTTTTGGGAGTTCTATGGTTATAAAGAAGCCAAAGAATTCTTTACCATGACTCTTAATATTTTGTGAGATATGATAGCTTTCTTTCTTCATGGATGGGCTGATTCTTCTAAATATGTCACATTTTTCTCCATTTGTTCTGATCCTTTCAACGTGGAACGCAGTAGCTATGGGATAGGGTTTTTTTTTTCTATGTCTTGCATTTCTGTTTTGATTTTTTGTTTCTTATTCAGAGTTGCAAGTGTCTAGACAGTTTCTGTAGGAAAATGCTCACCCTTTGAGGGATAATTAATTTTCATTGGTTTCACTTTGTCAGATAACTACTGAGGTTGCACTGGTGTTGTTAGCTTCAGCTATCATTCTCTATGCTGTTCCATTCAAGTACATCCTAGCATTTTTTGTTTTTGATCTCTTCACACGTGAGCTCGAGTTTCGAAAGGAGATGGTAAAGAGATTCATGAATCTTTTAAGAGAGCGTTGGGCCTCCGTGCCTGCAGCCCCTGTCCTTGTGTTGCCATTTGAGAGTGATGAATTCAGATCTGAAAGTAGAAGGAAGGAAGAAGCGAAATCAGAAGGAAGTTTAACATAAAGCCTGGGGCTCAATTTTTTTTATGTTAATAGAAAAAGATGTTCATTATGTAGTAGCTAAATTCTGGCAGTTTTTAGTAGAACTGAACCAATGACTAGAGAGAGTTTCATAGCGAGGCTGCCTGGTGTTGCCATGCCTCCTGAAACAAAACCTGTACTTGATTTTAAGAAGGGATATTTCTCCTGCTCGTCTCAAATCCTCAACATTGTCGCATTTCATGGTTTTCATCTTGGTGGATTTTGTTGTTGCAATCTTACAGGTAATTGGCCGGGTATGTTCTTGTCAAATAAATAACTATTATCCACTGAATGCTAGCCATTGCTATTCAGAGGGGATGAGATGGTTACATGAGGATACAACTTTAAAGCATGTTGAGCGTTGAATTTCATGTGTGCATGCATTAGTAAATATGCGTGGCAGATCATAATATCGCGAATATGCTGTGGGAGAGGTGCAATTTTTGATGAATGTAGTCTGCATTAGAGCATGTGATAATACTTCTAGGATCATCATATATCCATAGCTGGAGGCTGCAGGCTGCAGGCTGCAGGCCAACCTTGCTTGCATAGTTAGTTGGTATCGGTACCATTTTCATAAAGGCCTTGTACTCATCGGTGTTAAACACTTGACAGGCTCTGGCAAGCGACCAATGGCGGGCTCAGTTGGAAAATCATCCCATATCGTTACATGCAGGTGGACAGGCCT
The DNA here is from genome assembly GCA_022433055.1 of Begonia peltatifolia. NCBI lineage: Eukaryota > Viridiplantae > Streptophyta > Magnoliopsida > Cucurbitales > Begoniaceae > Begonia > Begonia peltatifolia. The sequence goes on from CM039528.1 coordinate 13,036,986, forward strand.
AACAGCCGATTCCAGTCTGGATGGGAGAATTGTAAATGACTGGTTGAACTACTCAGTTCTTACCGGTTGTTATTCCTGGACATGCTGTCTGTGTATCATTTGAACTTGTTAAAAATCAGGTAAAGAAATTTGTTGTTATGTCAATTTGTAGTAACTCAGAAGATGAGATTTTAAGTCAAGTGTTTGGAATTTCATTTAAATATTGCTGATAAATGATTTACACCTTTTACGTTTAATATTTCTTGCTGAGAATAGATCGAGCGAAATTCATCCACCAAGAACAGAAGCTGCAAATCTTCCATTAATTTTCTTTTTCCTTTCTTCAATTTAAGCCGTTGAAAGTGAAGCAGGCCAACAATCTTATCGTCTTTCTGAAACAAGTAATGATAAAACCGAGACGAATGAATCAACTGTAGCGAGCGACAATCTCCATTCCATGGATGCTGAGAAAAATAGCGAGAATCACGACATTTTCTTGTCTGGTTCGACGGTCTTGGTTTGGTTCTTCTTGCCGGCGTAGTAACTCTTGGAATGGAAATCGATGAAAAGAGCTAAAAGGGAGCCATTAAAGACGGCGTTGAAGCTCCAGCCCCACATCCCGGAGCAACCAGAGCCACCAAAATGGTAGCAAATCAGCAGCCCCGAAATCCCAAAACTGAACACAAACTGCACGATCTGACAGTCGGTAACCAATCTCTTCCACTTTGGTCGGATCCCCACCGTGCAAAGCAAGTAGTAGCCGTACATAAGCACGTGGACCGCCGAGTTCGTCACCAGCGCAACCGGAAAGAGCGACTGGCGAGTGTAGAGCCAGAGGTAGCACATGATGAGAACAGTGGAGTGGTGGTAGACGTGGAGAAAAGTGAGGCGTTGAGTGGATCCGCTGAGGATGATCAAGAGGGTGTCTACGAATTCGAGGATCTTGGAGAGGTAGAAGACGTAGGCCCAGAAAAAGAGGGGGCCGGAGGGGGAAGTGTTGGGAGGGAAGCAGACGAGGAGGCGGAGACTGGGAGCGTGGAGGAGGGCGGAGAGGGAGCAGCCAAGGGCCATAGTGAGGGAGAGGAGGAGGAGGAGGAGGTTGTGGAAGGCGGAGATGGGTGTGAGGAAGGTGGGTGGAAGGGCGGGGAGGCGGAGGCGGAGGCGGGGGAGGAGGAGCGAGAGGGAGAGGTAGGCGGAGACGGAGAGGAAGAGGAAGAGAGGTGAGGAAGCGAAGGTCTGCGATGGGGACCATGAGAAGGAGAGGATTTGAGGGTGGTACAGGAGGCAGTAGAGGAGAGAGGAGAAAATGGAGGTCATGGCGGTGGCAGCAGAGAAGGGAGGAAAGATGAGGCTCTGCTTTGTGAGTTGAGCAGAGGTGATATATGTGTATATATATATTCAATCCTACAAAAACAGCTATAAATATAGTTTTTGAGAATAAAACTTGTACCTTTGGCTTTTATCTCCACTAATATCTTAAGAGACTGACTGAGGGCGCCATGGCTGAGAGCTTGAGCTCTACTGAAAACAACAAATGGCTGGTCCAGACCTGAACCATTTTTATGACCATTGAGCTTTCAACTCTTGCATCCTCCTCACCTTGTCGATCCAATTACGGGCTTTGCGCGTCGAATTAGGCGCAGACATTCTTTTTCGGACTCACCACTGGATGAGCTAAACGACGCGGATCAATCCGATTTTGTTTTGAGGATAAACGGAGGAAGAAGAAACAACAACAACAACAACAACAACAATAACGGGGGACATGGTACTACTAGGGTCTGGTGCATCTCAGCCACCCTTCGACTTCTCAATTTTCAGGGTTGGATCTCCCTCCGTTGATCCCTTCACCACCGCTGCTTCTCTTCGCCTTGCCCACCTTATCAACCACCGTTTCTCTTTTCACCTCCATCTTCACTCCTACTTCAAGGTCTCTCCCTCTCTGTTCTCCCTTTGATTGTTTGTCACAATTTGTTTTTAACGCTTCCATTTTAAAATCCGCAATTTCTCTATGTTTTTCTTGGTTTTCGAGCACCAATTTCATCAATCGCTTCGAGTTTTATCCTCTAGTTGGCATTCTCAGACTGACAGAATGTCATAACGTTCATAATTCTTAACTGTAGGATATATGGTGTTGTAGAGATCGCAGATTCAATTTCTGTCATTTATCAAAGGATGCTTTTTCATCAACCTGGTCTGCTTGTTTATGCTTCTTCGATGGAGGTGATAATGCACAGAGTTTTAAAAGTATGGGGATGTCCAATTGGAATGTGTCTTCAACAAATCCTCCAAATACAAGAAAATGGACCAATGTTCTTCTTGCTCTTAATGTTATGTGAGTATCTTCAAAAAACTAGGAAATTGTTCGTTCTAGGAAATTACCGATTGGATAGATTATCTTTCTGATATTATCACTACAGAATTTTCATGGCACAACTTGCCACACAAGGGAAATTACTCTTATGGGGAGCCAAGGTGAAAGATTTAAAGGAATCCAGTTTTATAATTTGAAAAGTTGATGTACTCATCTCTACTTCGTTAACCAATTTATGGCGCATGCAGATAAATCACCTCATTAACAAAGGACAACTTTGGAGATTGGCCACATCTTCTTTTTTGCATGCTAATGTCGGGCATCTAATGGTCTTGTCTAACTCTTATATATCATCTGGCTCCTATTCAAAATAGTTATTTTTTCCTTGTGAAATTATATATTAATAAACAATTTAATGTTTTCAGGTTAACTGTTATTCGTTAAATTCAGTCGGTCCAACAATGGAGAAAATCGGTGGTGCTCGAAGATTTCTTGCGGTCTACTTTGCCTCTGCAGTTGCAAGTAAGAGCCCATACAGTAGTTGCTACTATGTGAATTATGCTGCTTACCCATTAATATTTTGACCCACCCCATCTCTCCAAGAAAATCAGGTTCAGCGACAAGCTATTGGTTCTGCAAGGCACCTGCAGTTGGTGCCTCTGGAGCAATATTTGGATTAGTAAGTTCTCTGTCATCATTTAAATAGATGATGTCCACTCTTAATTTTCTACGCTAGATAAATGGTGTTTACTAATACATGCCTGAATGAGTTCAATGCGTAGTGTGTCTGTTTGTGCCTACCTGCAACCAGGTGCATTATCGACCAATTCTCTTCAGCTAATGTTAGGCTTGGTTTGACAACCAAATTCGTTGTACCCTTTTTAGGTTGGATCTTTTGCTGTGTTTATCTTAAGACATAGAAGCATGTTTGGAGGCGGCAATGAAGAGTTACAACAAATAGTCCGCATAATAGGCCTAAATATGGTATGTTCTTCATTGTCCTTTCCTCTTTTAGGAATTGCTTACTCAGTTGAATTTTATCGTATGGACAGTAGGGAAATAAATCAAACACCAAGTTGATTCACGTGCAACATTAGATATGTTCCACGTATTGAGCTTGTGTCTACTTTGTGGGAGTGTAGCAAAGGTAATCAGTATCAAATACACAACAAATAATAATAATAATGGCAGAGAAATCAAAGGTTTTTTCTCGGAAATTTTACTCAATCAATCATTTTTTGGGTGAAGATTAAGCCATCACAAATGTTCCTAAGGTGCTATTCCCACTCCTTTGCATGAGACAGTCTTAGAAACATTACGCCCCAAAGAGAAACACAAGTTTTGGCTAAGAAATATCTTTAAAATAAAATTAAAAGGACAAGTTATGAGTGTTTGAGAATCTCAGAAATGGACATTTTAATCTTTATTTTAGTCAATTTCTGAAGATAGTGTATTTACTTTTGACTAAATGATGTTTTGGAGATGCATTGGGCGTCCGGCTTAGACGCCCTGTTGAATGACGGGGCATCTGTACCTTTGCTGTGAATAGTTGGCAATTCTTATTATTTTTGCACTCAAAACTATCATATTCAAAATTATTGTTAACTCCACATCAGGGATGCACTAACAAGCAGCTTGGGTATTTTTGGGTGACTTTATATTGACTGTGTAAATGATGATGATTCAGCAGCAATCAGAAATGCATTTTGCGTATTTGAGCTGAAGCTGTGATATAGTGTGAATGTATCTGTTGCAGGTTATTGGACTAATGTCTAAAGGCATTGATAACTGGGGTCATGTAAGTGTATACCCACACTTTCCCTCCCTTTATGTTCCTACTTTTTCACCATTGTGGTATTTTTTTCTATGATGTAACTGTTAAAATATGCTAGACGTATTTTAATGTAAAGATCTCATAGATCTGCTTGAGCAAAACATAAATATTGCATATGAGATTTTAAGACAACCATTGGTTGGGAACTTGGCTAATGTAAGTGATTGTATGAAGGAAGCAGGGTTATGTTTACTGAAGAGTTAGCGAGGGCATAGCAAGCAGAAAATAGAAGAAGTGGATGAATTAGGATAGAACAATTCTTTATCAATTTCAAAGTTTCTCCAATACATTAATCTAAGGCTCAAAACTGAAAATATCTTGATTCATGAAACTAATTATAGAGATGTGAATGTATTATGTAATGGTGTTTTCATATCGTGCATATCAGATAGGAGGGCTTGTTGGCGGAGCCGCCACGGCATGGCTCTTAGGACCGGCATGGACGTACGAATACTCGTCCAGGGACGGTAGAAGAATATTCTCTGATAAAGCTCCCATTTTCAACCTGATCAGCAAAAGCAAGGGATCTTAAATCATTTGTGGTGGATGAAAAACTTGTTGTACAAATTGATTGCATATTGACATTATTTCAGACATGTTGTGTACCATATTTTTACTTGAAACATGTCAACATGCAAAAATCTATTATTTCTCAACCCAAATTTTCTTAGACACTCTTTTATATATTCAAGCATTGGTTATCCCATTAACCTCAATTTCATATTCATTGCACAAAAAACAATGGAAATGGATAGAAATATTGAAGAAAAAAGTTGTCATTTCTTAGTCAAATATGCTTACTCCAAGCAGAGTATTACAAATTCTCAAAGAGAAACCAGACAATCTCACACTTTAGTCAAATTCTAAATCTAGGTGTCCCTTTGAGAAATCAGCAACCTTAATTTCTCCAAACATCATATTCCTCTTCAGAAACAAAACCGGGTATCCCCTAATATACAACACTTACCTGCTCTCTCTACGCTTCAAAAACTGCCTCTTCTTTGAGTCATAAAAATAGATATTAAAGGATATAAGCTATGGCCACACCCATCAACGGCAACATTTTGTTGGCAGTACCTGTCAGGGGCCGTAGATTAAACTGCACCATTATACAACAGCCATAAAAAATAAATAAATACACTTTATCCCCTAACCAATCCAAAAGCTGTGAACTTTCGATTTTGATGTGTCAATAATAGATTAAAGTGTATGTTTGAGAGATTTATCCCAAAATAAAACTTCTCTCCCCATTTGAAGATCCTGAATCTTCAACTTGATGAATTCATGACCAAAGCCCAGAGTAACACCGAAAATTGCAGGAAATAGATAAAAATGGGGAAGAAATGTTGGGGATATTACTCCTACACCAAAGTGCAAGTCATGTTGAAGTTACTTTGTTTTTTACAATACATGTACTTCAATGGATTAAAAATAACATTTTTATTTTAGCATTTGCCAAATTTGGCAACATAGAATTCTCAAAATGATTAGCAGCAACTCACAAGATGATGACGGGGATAACACCAAGTCCTTTGCACCCTTCACAAAATCAGACAACATCTCAAAAGTATGTGATAGATGTGGAAATAAAGGCGACAAGGAGCCCTCAAAATAAGAGTGAGGAGTAGGAGCAAAAGAATGATTAAAAGGAGGGATATTTGGATGATGGATATGAGCAAAAGAAGGATCAGATTGGGGACTCGATGGGTCCAGACGATCACTCGGCTCAGGGGCTGGGGCTGGAGAAGGAGTAGGAGTAGGAGGAGCTGCATGCAGCTTTCTCTTGAGGTACGAAGATAAACTAATGCCTTTAACTTTACCAAACACGTTGTTATCAAGGCCAAGATTTCTTGCAGGAGAGAGCCTGTGATTATTTCAGCCAACTCTTTTAGTCTCTCTGGTAAAAGGGCCCCAAATTCTGATATAACCGAAGCCTGAATAATTACTGGCCGGAGTATAGTTGAACAATCTTGTTTGTTATTTGCACAAGTACATTCTGCGTGGTAAGAAACAAATGTTGTATCAGTTAAAAAAACAAACTTCTCTTTTCTTTCAAAATTCCAATTGAAAAGGGGAGGCAGATCTTGACACTTTTGTCAGCAAAAGTCTAGCTAATTTGTTTATGGGCAGAAATAGATCACTTTTCATCATAAATCAAAACAATAAAAATTGAAATGAATTCACTACAATTTTAAACTAAAACATTAATGGGTTTGCTAAGGCACTTGAACAGAGGCATGCCTCATGAGGCAACAATCGCAGTCCAAGCTTCAACTGATCCCTGAGCTCATCCGAATTGTCTAATATGTCAGAGATGGAATTATTGAGCCTAAAGTCAAATAAAATCTGAGGCATCAGCCAAATGGAAGCAGATCCTGGAGGAATCACAGCGATCCCTCCATAAAATTCTAGAATCTCAACGTGGAAGGCTGCCCAAATATTGAAGCTGTTGAGGTCAAGTTGGATTTACGAAGGAATAACTCAAGTAAAAACGACATCAGCACACTCGGGGACACTGAACTCATTTGAGCATGAAAAGGCACAGAAACAAATCCAAACACCACATAAGTATAGTTAGTAGCACCCAATTTATGCATCGATAAAACGGCCACCGGTAGATACATAACTTTCTGTTCAATTCCCAGCCAAATATAAAACTTAATCAGTTACCATAGAGGAAGTATGAATTAAAACCTTTACATCCGGGACGCCTATCTCCCCATTGATATCATACTCTAATCTTTCAATGTATGGTAGAAGCTCTTTTACTGGCTTTTCCAGTCTGAAATATGCCTGAACTGTGGCTGAGAAAACGGAAACAAATCAAATATTATCCAAGACCAGAATGGTTTTATCCTCTAGGCACAATTACAAGATAAAACAAAGCAAGCCCATTGTTGATTATGCTCAATTAATCAACTCCTAGAGGAATTCATTCCACCGTAGAAGTAATATTAGCAACTTATGTAAACGCTTGTTCTCACTCTCTTTCTTCAAGGAAACTTTTCTGTTCATCTTCTTTTATAAGAAATGACTTGTATTCAAAGGAAGAATTTACAAGAGAAAAGAGCAAAGAACCCTTCTTGAAAAAATGCAACGATCTACATTTAGTTTGCAACAATATTACTCCAATTAGAGAGAAGAAATCTAAATTAATAATTCTTAAAACGTTTGTGATGATATTCCCTTTAGCAATAGTGATCAACATCATTAGAAACACTCTATTCGACCACTAGGAGGAACAATTGGCACTGTAGGCTAGATTGGTATTGATGTATAAATTTTAATGATAATTCGTGTCTCAACTTTTAAAATAATCGGTTGCCACCAAAATCAAGCAACTATTTAGCAAATTAACTCATCAAATTTATTTACGAAATTTAAATTTTTAGGCAATAGCCAAATTCCAGAGTAAGAGCCATAGCAACAGAGACCCCTTTCTTCCGAACATCAAAGACCACTGCACGAGAAAAATGCTGAGCGATGGTGAAATAAGAAAGAGATGACATACCAGCAAGTTTAGCATCATATTTTGCGTCAAACCCACGCTTTATTGAGTGAAGAGGAAGGACCCAAAAGATTCCAGAAATGAAAAACAGAGAATCCCAGAATGAGAAGGAAGAAGCACTTGAAATTGAAGTCGTTAGCCACCCTAACCACAGCCCCGGAGCAACTTTTACAGAGTAGTCCAGAATTACTCTGCTGGTGTCGCAGATTTTGATTTTGCTGCTCAATTTTGCCCATTTTCGTAGCATCTGTAGTCCTTACTTCTCCCTCTCCCTCTTAGTTTTGTAATCCTGTATCTTGTAGGAGTGATTTTTTCAGGATATCCAACGTTGAGGACAAGCAAAAAGCTAAGAGGAAGTAGGGAAGAAAGGGAACTTTTGCCAGTTGAAATTCGAACGCTTCTCTCACCAGCTTACAACACACTACACGTTACATTTTTGCTTGAATGGCGCCTTTTTCTCCCTCTTTCTTCTTCTGGGATTGGAAATTGGGCTTTTGCTCAATGCAGACATGATTAAGCGCCAAGTCTATTTCAACTTCAAGCTCAGAGACTGAGAACTTTTGCAACCAATTAATGGGAACAGATTGAAGAGAACTGGCGAATTCAGTTCCGTATTCTGCTCTGAAGAGCGAAAATCAAAAGAAGTAAACTAATGAAATAAAATATTCTTTTAATTAAATCATTGCATTTGTATTATATAAAAAAAGTGGCAGAGAGAGAGAGAGAGAGAGGGAGAGAGAGGGAGAGATGGGTGGCAAACCAAAGGGAAAAGTCCCTCTCTTTTCAAATTTTGAAATGACCCTCCAGCCTCCATGACTCCCCTCCAAACCTGGCTCCATTTTCTCTCTTTTAATATCCCTACATTACTACGTCTTGAGGAGAATCTCGGATCTGTCTTTCTCCCACCTTCATTTTCAATTCTCTTCTCAACATTGTTCGCGTTCAAAACTTCGAATGTATGCCCTTCTCTTATTCCTAATGTTTCTTTCTTGTTCATGGGTCTGTGGTTCAGATGGATTTCCAGCTAACGGATTTGCATTTTCTCACTCTATTTCTGATTTTCCCACTATTTTTCGTTCTGGGTCTTTTCGGATCGAGCAATTTTTAGTTCCTCTTGCAGTCTGGCGTAATTTATCCTGGGTTTTGTGCTTCATTCTGATTCAGGATTTTCGTCTGCGTCTTCTCTTTTTTAGCTTGTTTCATTATTGTTGTTAATTTCCGCTTTGAATCTACCAACAATGTTTGTAAAATTTTATGACTGCTCTGGTCGACTTTTATTACGGAACAATGGAGTTGTATCAAAATTTTTGTCAATTTAACCAAACACAGTGGTTAGTTTGACTTGTCTTAAATCCCTCCACATTTGTCTACAACTTCATTAGCTAATAAGCTGTTGTGTAAGGTAATGCCGCGGCTCCTAATATATCCAGTTCAAGTGCAAACTTCGACCGTCCCCTGTTTATGCCTACAAATTTGGTTTTTCTTTAACAGCTATATCCTGCTTTTACTTTCAGGAATGCGCACTCTAATCTTCGGCGTATATGATATGGTTAATGATATGAATAGATAAATATGGATAGATGTGTGATTTTGGATCACATATTTATTTACCATTAGAAAGCTGTATTTATGTGTTAATGTTCATAGCTATATCTTCTTATTAACACAATTATATCTAATGATTACCCGTTTAACTTCTGTATTCATAGAATGGATTCTCTCCCTGATGCACTTCTCCAATACATCTTATCGCATATGAGCAATGCTCGGGATGTGGCGCTTTGTAATTGTGTATCCAAGCGATGGAAGGAGTCTGTACCCTTCTTAAGGAGCCTTTACTTTCCTAGAAACTCTTTCGACAATTATTCTGGTCTCGATGATCCGGACAACATTATGTACAAGATGATATCTGCTATCATTAAACTAGAGGAGCTTGTTGTTTACAGCCCGTTTTCTAGTGCCAGCCTTGGTTCATGGCTTTCGATTGTAGGTCCTTCACTTCAGCAGTTGGAGCTTCGAATGGACAATATTGCCGACCATCAAGCTTGTCACGAGCACCCCTCAAAACTAGATTGCATCAGCATTGCAGAAAATCTAGAATCCATGAAACTTTGGGGGGTTTTAATGACCCAAACTCCCAAGTGGAATGAATTCCACAAACTAACTAGCCTGGAGATAGTGGGTGCTAAATTGGAAGATCCCAACCTGGCTGCAGCACTGAAGGCGTGTCCTAATTTAACCAATTTGTTGCTTCTTGGTTGCGAAGGAGTTCGATCAGTTTCGATAGATTTGGCAAAATTAGAACGGTGCAAGCTTGATTTTTATGGCCCTGGAAACTGCTCTCTCTCTCTTCATTCTCCAAGAATTGAACTCCTCGAGGTGCAAGGTTGTAGCTGGGTGAGAGTTGGTGAAACAAGTAACTTAACGAGTCTTTCGATATCAAACAATGCAGGTGAGACTCCGTTTAGTTTCTAATTTTATACTTCTCCTCAAGTTAAATGTTTGTAAATCAGTTAGTTAACTATTACGCCAAGAATTAAAAGGCAAATATAAGTTCTTTCATTAGGATGAACCATAATAGAGGATGTCATGACTTCCAGGAAGAGTGTACATGGTGGAATTTGGAAAGCTGGCTGCGCTCGAGTTTTTGTCGATAAGGGGAGTCCAGTGGAGCTGGAATGCGATCAGCAAAATGCTTGAATTGGCAAGAGATGTGAAGCATCTCTTCATGAAGGTGGAGTTTACAGGGGATTTTGAGGATCTTGAACCTTTCCCAGAAATTAATTTGGTTGAATTTTTCAATAATCATCCAAACCTCGAAAAGTTTGATATTCATGGAGCCATGTTCGCCGCACTCTGCCAGAAGAACAGCCTGAGAAACGTAAGACGAGTTCATTTGATTTCATAATTCAATCATGGTTTTTTTGTTTGTAAGAATTCGACGATCCTAATTTTCAGGTGGATCCGGAGTTTGTGATTCCATGTTTGGAGGAAGCTGTGATCTCTGTTAGGTCCCCATTAAATGCAGAGCAGAAGATGAACACCCTTGAGTCTTTGATCAAGTATGGAAGAAACTTGAAAACAATGGTGATAAAGATTCTTCAGATGAAGAGCAGCCATAGCAGTGCAGATGATTTCTTTGACGAGATTTGCAAGTTTCGACACATCAATCGCAAGGTTGTTCGTGTAGAATAACTGTGCCAACAGCTTATTTTGCCGGGTTAATTTAATTTTTAGTTTTTAATCTCTAATTAGAACCCACCAACTCTGATGATTTTTTTCAATGCCGAAATTAGCAGAGGGAGCTCAAATTGATTTACGTCTGTTTCATGCATCACTAGTGTTCAGCATGAGAAGAGATTTGATTTGAGATAAAGTGAACCGGGGTGGGCAAAACCTGATCTAATCGAGCCAAATGGTCTCATAGTTTTGGCTTGGTTATCGGTTTTGTGACATAGCCCTATATTGGTGCTTCAACTTGATCTTCTCTCCTGCTAGTTCTGTTTGATTTGAGTCTCAAACTAGACCAAACCAAAGATAACTATGAAAAAAATAGTTTTAAAATAGATAGAATTATGTGCAACTGTAGCCAAATATAATAAATTGAAGTAACTTCTTACTTCTTGGTTGATACCTACCTAGATCTAAAAAGCACATAGTTTTGATTTCAAATTCAAGTAACAAATTAACTATTTATAATTTATGTCATTGATGATTATTGCATTACATAATGCATGGCTCTTTGACTCCTATCAAACACTTTCTTCAAATATCTGCTATTAAACACAAAAATTTGGGGTGAAACCAGAAGAGTATAATTTCTGCAAATGAAAGTATCATTGCGAGAAGTAAAAATGGCGGGTATTCTGACAGACTACATTTCGGTTTTATAGACCAGAAGATGTGCAAATGGGGTATAAAACTCCAGCGTGGATGATCAATAAAAACATATCCAAAATTATGCCTTGATAAGCGACCAATAATTAGATGAAAAGATCACTAAATAAGCTTTTTCTTGTGGAAGAATCGCTTCAAGTACCATAGTTGCAGGCCCGAAGCAGCAATGCAGATGCCCAAGGACATGATACTATACCACGCCACTCGTGAGTTAGTTTTTTCACTGACTGTCCTCATTTCAGCTTCCCTATGATTTATATTTAAAATAAAAATAAATAAATAAAAACCGATTTCATGGTATTTGAATACAAAGTTCAAACTTTTGTAATGTTCAACTATGAAATGAAATATTACCTGCTCTTGAGGTACAACAGGTTTTCGTGGATGGCCTCCACCGCTCCTTCCAGTTTTCTGAGCTCTAGCTCAACACCCTACATTGATGAATAACAAACAAACAAAGTTTGGATCACACTTTATGAAGCTCAGTCTGGGATCTAGTCATATGAAGCTTCATCTTCATTTTTATGTTTTTAGGAGCTTAGGATCATTCGTTTTTTGAGCAAGACTCTTCCTCAACTAACTCCATAAAATCCAACCTCTGACATACAACATAACAAGTTCAAATGCAAACCACGCATAGGAAAAAAAAAAATCATACAATTATTGTGGCGCCATGATCCCAAAACCTTGGGTCTGTAGGGATAATTTTTTAAATGCAATCTTTAAAAGTCATATGCTAATCTAATTTTGTACACTTATTGAAACAACCTAAATGATTATAAAAGAAAACCCACAACCTAAATGATTACCTGAAGGTGTTGACTAGTTTAAAGTTAAGGGAAAAGAGCTCACCTCAATCTTCTCCTTTCTAGCTACGGATTCCCAATCTTTTGCTGCAATTCCAGTTCTCCAATCTAGGTTGATACTCACATCTCCATTTGCTTGATTCTGACCCTCTATCCAGAAACATGCCAAGTAGTTGCCTCCTTCATGGGTTGTGAATGCAAACTGACCATGCGTTACATTTTCTTGATGATAAAGATTATTACCATATGGTGATGTTACCTGAAAGAGTAAAAAAAAATTGATGAACACGATCACAAGGACAAAACATTATGATGACCAAAGCATACCTATACAGTTCTAGCAAATTAAAAGATTGCGCTAAAAGCTGATACTAGCCTTGCAAATTTCTTAAGAAAAATTCGTTTAAATCTACATGCTGGAGGGAATCCATCCATACCAACTATCCTAACATAGCTACTTGAGTATGTTGGTAAAATATACTAGTTCTTTGGTAAAATCATAACTGTTATTTTTATAAAAGCAAATTTAGTTGAAAGAACCAAAGGATAGTTCTTAAAATGCTTCAATACATAAGTTTTCCTTAAACAAATCAAAATAAAGAAATGATATTTTTTGGCAAAAATGATAATTTATTTACAACAAAGCAAGCACAAAGAACATCTCGTTCCTCACATATCCTCCTGTCCAAGTCAAACAAAATTTCATTTGAAAGAAGTGAAAAACCATTTACCAAAAACATATTGGAAATTTTAACATAAGAAACTTATTTACAGCCATCCACTTTTTATTCCTGTGTTTACGCAATCTCTATCTACATTCTCACTTTACTTAATTTCTTTCAGATTATTCTCTTTTCATGGAGAGTAGCAGAGCTTAGAGCAGCAATGGAGCAAAAATATGCACAAAGCCCCAATTTTGCAGCAAATTAACCTCTTTTTTTAAACATGCACCGCCCTTTCTAATGAATCCAAAATAAAACCAATTTTACTCTTACATTCATCCAAAATTGAATTCAATAATTAGTTCCAGAAAAGAATTAGTGAATCAATCGCGATTTTAAAAAATCCCAAATAAAAAAACCTACCAATACAATGCCAAAGAGACCCTAACGACGATCGATCTGAAAAAGAAGCAGGAAATAAAAGATTAAAACCTTGACAGAAATGTTGGGGGCGTGAGAGTGAGAGTGATCCTCTGGGACAACGACGTAATCCGCCAAAACAACGACGTTGTTTTGAATTTCCTCAGAAACGCACTTGGTTCCGGATGACGGTACGGAAAGCCAGATTGCTTCGCCCTTCCGCACCAGATGGATCGTCGAAACGCATAAAATTAACAAAACCAACAAACGATGCATCATCGCTGCTTCTCCCTCTAACCCTCGCTTTCACCCTCCACAAAAATGGAATCTGGTTACCTTGACGATGATGACGATCGAGAGGGAGAGAAGGAGAGCGAGGATCTGGTTTGATGTGACTAAAGTTGAAACCGGGGGTTAGAGATGGACGTCAAAGGATCTCAGATCTGCAGCTTCGTCTGCTCGCTTCAGTTTGCTCAGTTCCTTCTAAAATGAATTTTAACAAACGTTTTACCACATTTATTCTTAAATAAATGAAATCTCAAACCAGCATTTCTTCTGGCCCAACCGAACCGGACCCGGACCGAACCGATAAGAACCGAAAATATTGATTTTTTTTTGTTGGATTTGAGTTTATGGGTTCTTTTTATAGGACTCGTGTTCGACTAAATAACAAGAAAAAACATAATCCCGAGTCAGAGTTTTGGCTCCAAATACATAATTTCATGAATATAAACATAATTTTAGAGTTTACAATTTAGATTGATCCTGCGATTATTGAGTTTTTTCGTCTATATAATTTTTTTTGTTTCAAGGTGACATGAGATTTTAACTTATATTTCAGTTTGTTTTGTGCTCGATTTTATAGGTTTGAGTTGAAATCTCATTAAAAATGCTTGTGGTCGGTGCACGCATGACATACACACGTTACATTAGTTATATTTTGGATGTTAGTTCCGTTCATCATAATCATGGAAACAATTGCAATTGTCGAATGCAAAAACTAATGGAACAACGAGAAACTACTCACGAGTGATCGCATTTAGATATGTAAAAATTGGACGGATACGGTGACACTACTTCCGCCTCTAACACTTGGTCCTTCCATCTACCATGTTTGTATATTCACAACTAATGATCCAAACCCAAAAAAAAAAAAAAAAAAAAAAAAGTTTAATTAAGAAAAATTATAGTTGGATGCATCAAAGAAGCAAAAGAGACTTGTTCCAATTGGCGAAACAGCTTACAATAAAGTATATTTATTGGTATAATATTATAATATATTTAATAAAATATATTTATTGGTATAAATATTATAATAATATACGTTTTAAAAGTGGAATCTGGTGTCAGCAAAGAGTGATATAAATTACATTATAATTTGCTCAATCTTTAACCAGTTTTGCTTGTCTTTTGAAGCTCGGAGAATATTATTTTCAAATGCATAATATATTATTATTACATAATTAATCAAAATTAGTGGTGCAGACTGCAGAGAAGTAAGCCAAACGCATAAGCATTGTGTATATACGTCCAAATATATATATATATATATATATATATATATAATTGCTGTAGTAAAGATTCTGAATTTCACATATAATAAACCTAAAAAGCTTAGCACTCGCCCAAACTTGTTTCACCGAATGCACTTTGTGTGATCTTCGTCGTCGCATTTGGGAGAAAGGAAACTTTTGAGTATAAGAGATGAATGGAAGAGAGATAATTTTTGAGATCTTTCGACTCGTCGGCAGAATGCGACGATGGTCCAAAACGAGGTACTCGTGAGTGAGTTAGGGTTATTATTCTCTCCGCTAACAAAATGTCTTCTACAGTGAAGAATACATGGCGTTTGAATTAAAACTAACAATGTTGTGAGCATGAGATCGTATTATTTTCTCTCTCTCTAAATAAATGCAGAAGCAGAAGCAGAAACAGAAACAGAAACAGAAACAGAGTTAATGTAACGTATAAACATAAGAGTAGTGTAGTTTGACCAGCACATAGACATGAGGAGGGCAGTAAAAGGTTGAAATGATAATCCACCGATGTATCTTTCTTCTGTCAATGGAGTCGTATGAGTGAGATGATTATAATATTTTAATTTATTTCTTCGGAAAAGAGATTTGCATGTGAGATGTCATCGAAGAAAGGCGTTAACTAGACGAATATTTTAAAAGCTACCGCAATTTTGAGTGGTTCTCTCTCTATAAAAACCATGTGGATTAGGGTTTTGGGAGGTGAAGAAGATGGAGTGTTCTCTCTCTCTCTCTCTCTCTCTCTCTCTCTCTCTCTCTCTCTCTCTCTCTCTCTCTCTCTCTCTCT
>CM039528.1:13052737-13183742 GCA_022433055.1 Begonia peltatifolia
TCTCTCTCTCTCTCTCTCTCTCTCTCTCTCTCTCTCTCTCTCTCTCTATATGTGGGTGTCTTCTCCGTGTGTGCTTTGGTGAGCTAGAGTGAGAGGTTATGGTTGATGGGAATGTTGTTTGGCTCGAGGTCATATGATGGCGATTTGATAAGATGATCACGATACCAGCGATATATGATCTCGGACCAGGCTTCATTCCCGTCAAACCCAACTTCTTCCGGCATTAAGAAAAACTCGAGGATGGTAACTTTCTCTCTCTTATTTCTTCTTGCCTAAATCTTTGTTCCTACTTCTGCATGAAAGTCACAAATAGTTGAAATCTGGTGTTTTGATTCTCAAACAACCCTTTCTCTCTCTAACAAGAACAGGGCTCTTGCTGATCCTCCATTGCCATCATCAGGTCGAGGAAGGTGAAGCATTCCCAATGGAGAGTGAGAGCGAAAAAAGGAAAAAAAAAAAAACAAAAGAATCGAGTTTGACAATCATGTTTTAATTATGCGGGTGCAGTCGGGTCAGATGCTGTTTTGATTTTTGTCTTCGTTTTATTTTCTATTGCATTTAAACTCTCGAGTTTCGAAATAATCCACACTTGGGATGAACGTGGAGTGTTGAATTAGACACTTGGATCGTGTAAAAGTAAATCTCATTTTGAAAAGCCTAAATGGGGCTGAATAATTGGTAAATAATGCAAGTTTTACAAAAACAAAAAAGGAAGAATTTAATTCGAGTGGTATGGATAAGACACGTGGATCTTTTTTCCTTATTCTCCTGCCATTCCATCAAAATTTGATGGTCGGGCTGCGAAGCATATGCTGTTTGAAGATCTTACGCAGAAAAATCCACTTTTATAAGCGTCTTTGGTGTTGGGAGAATTTTAGTAATTTTATCTTTTTATTTTTCGTACTCTTATTTCGTTAAGTATATAACGATATATTTAGAGTTTCAAATGAGATTAGAGTGAGAGAGACAGAAATTTTTGTAACTCGTTTTGATCGTAGTGAAATCTAGTAGCGGTAAATGAACTTACTTAGATTTCGCATTGAGAGTGAACCATTATGTGTTTTTTTTTTTCACATTGTTAATCATTTCAAAACAATCTAAATTAAGACGTCTAATCCTGACAATACAAAGAAGAGAGATTATTAATTTCAAGCAATCAAACTATGCCTCGTAAAGCAAGACTTTTGGTTGATTTGGTGTACTTGATCACTCTTTCAAGCAATGAGCGATGATCGTGTAAGCAAAAGTTTGTAGATACTTTGAACATATCTCGTTCCCATCAAGTTTGATAATCAGAGGCTGAAGATAAAACCAGAAAGAGAAGAGAAGAGTTGAATAATTTTTAATATTATGAGAAAGATTGAAAGACGAAGTACTATGGTTTGAAAGATGAAAAAGAAAAACTTCATTATCATGGATCCGGATAGCAGGAGTAATTTTGTTTTTTTTTTTATAAATTAATTAAAACTAAAAATGAGGAACCTCTCTTCTTCTAGTTCTCCATTTTGATGACGCAATTTATGTTGTAGAGTGATGCGAGTAGGGGAGGACGCTCAAGATTTCCATTTGCCACTAGTGGTCGTCCTTCCAATCGCTGAATATTCGGCTGAAGTAGACGTTTCCTGTTTGCATTTCAGCAGAAGCTCCAATCGTTTGATGGCTGGTTCGAAGGTGCGTTTCTTATTCCTTGTCGGGTCTTGTCCCAATTTGTGCGAAGAAGAGAAGTTCTTGGATTCATGGTCCAACTATTTCCTCTCTTCCCTCCTGCTACAGTTTTCATGATTCCAGTGAGTGTGGAATGAGGCTTTTCTTCATTCCAAGATTAGGGTTTCGTCTTCCTTCTTTCCTCCTGTTCAAGTCGATGAAGATCTTCTAGCTATTTACTAAATATTCGACCTTAGGATTGGAGTAGTAGGAAGTTTTCGACCAAGTCTGGTGTGTGGAATCGTTGGGAGGAGGTTTGGATGATGATTCTGGATTTGAAATTGAGTTTGTGGATGATTTTCTTTTGTTTCGTCGGGGTGTCCTCTATTTTGGAGGATAGAGAGAGGCTCCAAAACAATTTTTTATTTCTTTTTAGACTCCGTTGCTGGGAATGATTGTAAGTGAAGGAGATTGTTGTTGGTGTGCTTATCCTTCACACAGCATCCCAAATTTACAGAGGAGAGATTGAAATCCCTTTCTTTGAAAGAATTTATTTGTTTCTATAATTTTTACTCTAGCTTCGATTTCTTTGGGATTGAATAATTTAGGAAATTTATTTTACTTTCTGATTTGATGATTGGAAATCAATCTTTAATTAGGATTTGATCGTGTATAATTTAGAAGTTGATTTTTCAGTTAGGCTTTGATGGGTATAATGTAGGGAAATCTTGGAATTGAGTTAGCATAATTCAGGTCTGATTAATTTTTTTTTTTTAATTTCAATATTTTACAATCTAAATGAAAGTTTAGGGTGTCTCCTATTTCAATGTGCTTTCTGCATATTTTTGTAAGTGGAGAAATGTGGACCAACAAACCAAAGGAGAACAGACCCGTCATAACTAAAACATTTTGGTTCGATCAGGTCGTTCCAAGGTTTGTTTGGTTTGTTCTATTTTAATAAGAGTAATGCTATATATACTCTCTATTTCTACCTCTTAATTTTTATATTCTGACGTGACACTAATTAATTGATACAATAAATGACTTTTTAAAATTACTTGTAATTTATCATTTTAATTACGAGTGCATTTGAAAATGTAAGATTAAGAGGTTAAAATATAAGATAAACACATCATTACCCTTATAATAAATCATAAGAACAACAAGATTGGCTTCTCGACAAAGATGAAGAATAATTTTTCTGCAATCTTCTTATGAAGAGCATTATATTTGTAGTTTCTGTTTTGCAGCATTGAGATGAGGACGGATTCGAAGATTAAGACTGATGATAGATGGAGAAGCATTTGGAAGAGAAGAGAACTTGGATTTCTAATTCTCTATGCGATTGCTTTCTACTCCATCCTCATCAGTCGCTCTCTTCGTCTCTATCGCGGTACTCACCCTCTTTGCCTTTTTTTTTTTTTGCTTCAAGTTAAATCTGAATTTCTTTCTTTTTTGCAATTTATTGAATCTGTTACTGCTTAACTACTTGTTTATCCCCTCCTTTTCAGACCATCATACCAAACTCTATGGCTTGCGTCCTGGTTGGCTGTTACCTTCTCGCTTCAATGTATTCCTACTCTTTCTTTCTCAAAAAGGTTCTTGTTTTCAATTTTCGAAAACAGCCCAAATGATGATTGATTTAATGGGCAGGACGTATCAGATGCTCAATGGAGAAATTTTCGTGGAAACTTACCCATCCTTTCCATAGTTTTTCTAATCTACGTATTGGTCGCCAAAATCATGAGATCGTGTTTTCTCCTAAGAGCGAAAGGGATGTCCATTGTTTGGCTTTTCATTTCTTTCACTTACCTTTTTTATCTTCATCAAGCCTGGTACTTCTTTCATTCAACTTTTAACATTTCTTCAATGTCATACTATTTTTTGCTTAAATGTGTAATATAGTATTTTTTTCCTATGTGTCATACTATTTTTTTTCGTAAATGACTTGCTACATTCCTTGTCTTTTTAATCTTTTCAGTATCGTGTTCATCTTCTCAATCGCTTTGCTTAATTTTATTCTTGTGAAGGTTTGTTCTTTAACTTCTTTTTTCTTTTTAACCTTGAACGGGCCAGTTTCTTTATTTTTTATAAGATAAGATTATCATGTTGCAATAGGTTGGTGTTTATCAATCCCACAACATGGATGAAACATATATGTCAAAAACATTTAAGAAACATAAATATACTTCTTATGTTTCTAAATTATTTTGTAATGACATTTTGTATATTGCATTCAAGGTAATTTTGTCTGTTTGATGAAAGCATATCACGAACAAACACCATTGATTCATTTTTCTTATCCAAAAAAGCATACATTATTGAGCCATTGCCATAGCAAACTGGCTTTGACTTGTGCTTATAGTGGCTGTCACTGATTTTTGCATGTACCTCCATGGTCAGTTATTTTGTTCGACATTGTAACAAGTCACATGTACGTGCAGAATTTTGCAAGAAAGAAGTTTTTCTCATTTGTCTTGTGGGGTTTCAACATATTTTTCCTCCTATTCAACCGTTTATATGATGGTTATTCATTCTCAATTTTTGGGTGAGTTCGCTGGCTATGATATAGAATTTTTGGTAGTTTGTGTCTTTTTAACTGTAATCACTTTTCTATTTTTTGTGTGGATATTCACGTTTTGTTTTGTATATTATCTTTGATTTATTTTTTATCTCAATGTGCAGGCAGCGGTGGTCATATTTGAACAGCTACAGGGGCAGTTTTAGGTGGCACATTTGTTTTAACTTCGGTACTTTATTCTTTCCTTTTCTTTTTGAGATTTTCATCTTGATTTGACATTGAATATAGGTAAGACAAGGATGCATAGTTGGACCTTATCATCTATGTTGGACTCTTTTATGCGTGATACATCAAAATTACAGTACAATTTTATTACTGGGGTAGTCCTTTTTTTTTTTAATTTTAAATTTAACATTTAAAAATTTGGTTTCTTTTGAAAAAAAAAAAGCAACACGGAGAGGTTAAAAATCAAGAGAAATGAAATGAAAATGCAAGAGGCAATATTTTCCTCGTTCTTGCAGAAACCAAACAACCCTACCAAATTAAAGGAATGCGATAAAAATTTTTCTCTTTAATCATCTCGTAATACCCATAGTTTGAGATTGCTTATATTGGTTTTATTTAGTATAGTCTATAATAGAGCCTTGACATCGGCTGTTGGTGAAAACTTAGATGTGAGTCTGTAAATGTTTGTGCTTTTTTATATTTTCTTAATTATTATGACATATATGTAATTCAACATGCGTTAAGCACGTTATACCCTAATATTTGAAAATGATATGTAGACGGATCTGTGTAGTGTCATGCTATGTGTTTGTGTATGGTTCTGGTCTGTGTCACTGCTTCCTAGGCATTAGCTTGGATTTCGTAGTAAGCATTCTACCTATTTTCTATCTAATGTTGGTTGTCAGTCTACTATTTTTCATATACAGTACATGAATTTCATACTTGCTTTAAGAAAAGGAAAGTATTAGTCTCCTAATTTCCCCATACCTTTTTTTATTTTCATTAGAAATGCACTGACTTCATTTAAAACAACTTGACAGAAATGAGGAAAACATAGATATTAAAATGTCATGCGACAACAATGCCATCGGCTTGTGAGAAATCAACTATTGATAAGAACATAGAAAAATGTGTATTATTATTCCACAGAAAATTTTGGAGCTGCAAGTCATTAATCCGAAGAATATTGAAAGATCGTCTTTGGGACTGAATTACTTATCATAGAAACCAAATGGGAAACATTTGGAGCTGCAAGTCATTAATCTGAAGAGTGTTAATTCATCTAATTTTTCATTTAGTTTGATTTATTTACCATTTGGCATGACAGTTGTTTTGCGTATGATAAGCTTTGGATATGATTACCACTGGGCAAATAACAGTTCCCTATTTGATCAAAAGGTATCATCATGTTAATTTTAATCGAGCAACTTGATATTATCTATGCTTGGTTGTTGCTTCATTGGCTTTCTAGGACTGGTTCTTTTCATCATTGATTTTGTAGTACGGATTACTTCTTGATTAAATTTATTTTCAACTTATGTTTATCTTTGTGCTTGATTAGTTTCAAAAAAAAAACAACAACAATTCCATTCTCTAGGATTGAATAAGTTCTTTTTTCCCCTTCATATTGAGCCACGTTGCATAAGTAGCGACATCAACAAAACCTTTATGAGCTATTTTATTTGATATTGAGAACAAATTTTATAGTTAATAACAATCGTCAGCTTTGGGAGATAGGCATATCTTGTCAATAGTGTATTGAAAACTAAACTTTTTGTTATACCGTCCATTAAATTTTTAATGTTGTTTGAACAATAATTGTTGGAGATAACGTTGTAGGTAGTTGGGAATTAACTTGTTTATGCTTGTTGTTCATAATATCTAATCCGTGAACATACTCAGTTTATATCATCTGCTCATTTCTTATGTTTTAATTAGAATGGAGTAGTTAGGATGTAGACATTTAAATTTCTTTTGTATTAGAATCGGCCATTACTAAAAAGGTCATTTTTAATGCTATTTTGTAAAAGATATTCATTCTCTCATCTTTTTGGTTATAACATGGGCTCTTCTTCTCCAAACACTAGTTCCGTGTTTTTCAGCTTCATCTTCCAGTTGAATTCTGCCCTCATTTTCATTGGCAAGTCTATGCAATGTCCAAGGAAACTCTTGGAGAGTCTCTAGTTCTCCTATTCTCTTCCTTCCACTTCTTCTCATATATCTTCTGTTCATTCTAATGATTACCCTTCCTTACAAATTACCATCCACTAATTGAACTACCACAATCTTTCAGTGAGGCTCAACCCACTGAACTTTTTATTTTGAGGTGAGTGAAAACTTAGCTACTTAACTGGCCTTAATAAAGCTTCCACATGAAAATGATCCTTTGTCTGAGTCATGAGATAAGTCCATGACTATAAGATGGTTTATTATCTCCATGAATTCTTCATTAGTCAGACTTATTTGTTTCTTCCTATTGGTAAAGATATTTGTGATGTTGTCTCCGATATCGGTATTATGGACCAAGTGTTTGATATCCTGCACATAATCAACACTACAACATAAGAGGGTTGAACTGTAACACAATATTATAACACTTTGACAAGCTTGTGTTGGAACTGGACATGCCTCAATGGTTGAATGGACTTGTACAACGAACAATAGAAACTATCTCAAGATGCAAGAGAAGAATTAGGTTTATGTTTCTGTTAGGAAATGATCATAGGGGTATTTTGGTAATGATTAATATTAGTTTGGAAAATTTTGGAAGAAGTTAGAGTTAATAAGAAGAGATTATTATAGATGGAAAAGGAGAGTATGAAGTATTAGGTTGTGATGTTGTGATGATGAATATTGATGAAGAAATGTTCTTGATAAATCATTAGGATTTTCAAATTTGATTTGTGAATATTTTTAAGTTTCTTGGTAATTTTCATTTATTTGGTATAATGGATCTCATTACGCATCAATAGATTTCATTAAGTACGAAGAATCTAACAATTTCTTGCAGCTCTAAAGTGATCTTGATGAAGGTAAGGTGAGTGTCCTTGGATGTACGCCTTCCCCTTCATTCTATAAGGTGTTCTCTGAAATCTGATGCCAAGAGAGTCGTTGTGTGGTGATGCTGGGTTCTTCTCCTGGTGCTGTAACAGAAAACTTCTATTTATACACAAACAGATTTTGATAACTAATACAAAAATTTTAGATGCAAATCAACATTCTTAGTGCTATCATTGATGGAAATACTACAGTATAATTCTCAATTTCCATCAATCTTCTTGTCCAATTACTCAACAAATTGGGTAGCCAAAAACAAAAAAATTGTCATGTTATAAGTGTTACGAGGCTTCTTTGTTTGCCAAGCATAACCCTTGGTAGGATGCTGATGAACATAAAACGGCTATATTGAAATAATACAACTAAAACACAAACAAAATAACACTACATGTCTGGCGAAACACTGGTATAAAAAATAACCACAGGCTACTCCGTCTTAAATGAAGACTATATTACTCGGAGATAGTTGAACTTTCTAATCTTTATCCAATTATTTCTTCTTTCTCTCTAAGAATGATATTGATGACATCGAAAGATGACTGTATGACTCTTCAACGATCGTTTTCTCAAAATCTTTCTTTTTTAAGTCCACTTCTAATTCTTTCGAGAACTTCTTTAATGGTTACTATTCAAATTTACGTTTGTTTTGATCCTCATGAAGTGAAAATTGTATATGTGATCAGATTTAGAGGACAAACACTTTCTTTGCTATCTTCTCGCATTGTTGTTGACTCACGAAGAAATTTATGTTTATATTATGATTAATTATGAGTTTATCAATTGCATATGGATGTATTTTCTCTCGCTATAATCAAATTGTGGGGATATATACTGACTTTCAGAGTTTTCACAGTAAGATTTTTATTAGAAAATGAAGGTCCAAGAAGCAAAAATTAAAAGTGAGACGGAGTATTTTGTTAATATTTTGGGTTATTTTGCTTCATGCAAATGCTATTCGATTTTTGAGACAATATTAGTCATAGGTCTAAGTTTTTAAATATTTATCCTATCAATTTAGTTTTTTTAAATTGGAAAGAATCTGCTTTAAATAAAATGTTTCCCTTGGCACTTTATCGAGAGGGTTTATTCCCCTATTTTCTCGTTTATTCTCTTTCTCTTAATAGAAATTGTTTCTTATTAAAAAAAAAAAATTTATTAGCCAAACTTCAATTTGTAGATTCTGTTTATCGGTCTATTGATAGAAAGTTAGTTTTGATATATGTATTCTTTGATTATGCTCATGTTATACAATATTTCGTTACAATTCAGTTTTTTTCCCCTGTATTGTTAATTTTTATTCAAGATCTTTCTTCCTCTTAAGTACTAGTTTCAGATTTTGTAGTTATTTTGTTAGCTCGGAGGGATTTTGAAGGCCTTACTGCTCTTTGCAGAAGCATATTCTTCGTTGTCAAAATTGTAAATCTGGGACATCTTGCTACCAACTTTTGCAGGTTAGAGTATACGTAGTATACATGCTACCAAAACTTTTATAATTATAATAAGTCTATTCACATGCATGAATTCTTTCAATTTGTACTAATTTTTTAATTTTTCCATTAAGAAAGTAAAGATGCTTTTAAAAACAAAAGTCTAAATGTTATTTAAATTTGATCTTTGTTTGGTTTCCATTTTGAGGTCATTATTTCGATATGACTGAAGTCTTTGTGCTGTGCAGGAGAGAGGTGTTCAGAATGACAAGTTCACCTTTACCCTGTACCTTTGTTATTTGATCTATGCACCTCTATACCTCGCTGGGCCAATTGTGAGCTTTAATGCATTTGCTTCTCAGGTTTGACTCTTAGAACTTGAAAAACCTTATAAAGATAGGCTGCTTTGGTTTAAGTTTGGTAGTTTTTAATGGAATTCAGACATTCTTTGAGAGGTAGTTATCCTGGCAGATGATAATGAATGCTCACGGTGAGGCAAGAAAACGTGTAGAAAAAATTTAGAAGTAATCTAATTCAGTCATCTTGAACGTCAGGGAGATTGTTTTTTTTCTCTATCTTTTTTTGTGAAATTATCACCCTAGCTGTGCAGTCCACGAGATCCTCACAGTAATACCTGTACACTCGCAGCTAGACACCCCTCAGAATAATATTACAATGAGAGCAGTGACTTGGTACGGCCTGCGTTGGGTTTTTTGTCTTCTACTAATGGAACTTATGACACATCTATTTTGTTATAATGCCTTTGCTATAAGGTAAGTTTGATTTAGAAACTCATGAGATATGACTTGTTTAACCTTCCCCAACTTACCTCCTCTTCCCTGCTCTTTTTTTTCCAATTTATTATCTTATTTTTGTAATTTTTTTCCTATTCACTAGTGATTTGTGGAAACTGTTATCTCCTCTGGACGTGTTCATCATTGGGTATGGGGTAAGAAATGATTCTTTCTGCATTCTACTTGATTGGATCACTGTGATTTTCTACTGTCATCATCACCACCACATGCTAAAGGTTAAGTGGGACAAGCGGGCTAAATAATCATCAGTTGATTTATAGTTTACACTGAGTCTATTCGCTATGAAAAAGAACATTTATAAGAAATTATAACATGCCTATCCAACTTCCCTATGAATGTTCAAATTTCATTAAAATCCTTTTTCTTTTTCTTTTTTTGTTCTCATGAGCTAATCATAGGAGAATTATGATAATTAATATTAATTATTCCTTTGTGTTTCACAATATTCAACTTTATTAAACAGTGATATGATTATTTAATAGGTTTTCATATGACAAAAGACTCCTTATCATACAAAAATTCTGTTCTTTGATTAAGTATCGTTTGTTTTCAATTTGGAGTATGATCCCAAAGGTTTTTGAGTTGCAAGATTCAAGAGTTTACTTTTTGTGCTTACGATCATTCTCGTTTGGGTTCAGGTGTTAAATTTCATGTGGTTGAAGTTTTTGCTGATCTGGCGCTGTTTTCGGTTTTGGTCACTGGTATGTTATTTTAGATCCTATAACCTTAGCCCTTGGCTCTCTTTATAATGTTGGTGACGTAGTTTTTATAGTTCATGACATTCCCTATGGGATGCTTTAAAAGATGCTTGTTTCCTAATACTGTGTTCCTTTAGTTATGCGGCATTGAGGCTCCAGAGAACATGCCGAGATGTATAAATAATTGCTATAATTTGGAAATCTTTTGGAAAAATTGGCATGCTTCTTACAACAAATGGCTTGTCAGGTGCAACTTTTAATACCTCTGCCTATATTTTCTCCCGCGTTGACTTTTCTATTTGTAAAATTTTCCAGTCTTGTGATCTCAGGTATTTGTACGTACCTCTTGGGGGATCAAGCAGAAAGCTACTCAATGTTTGGGTTATATTCACATTCGTTGCCATATGGCATGATTTAGAGTGGTATACTTGGCTTTGCCTCGTTCATTTCTTCATTTTTTCCATTAGAAGTAAATGGCAGAAAGTTACTTTAATAATTAGTTTCTTGTTATGAAAAATTTCTCTGTTTGGTCATTATTCTCAGTTGTTTTTGTCATTGTATATATATAGGAAGAGGATTTATGACCTTGATTATCTAATATAGGAAAGAACAAATTAACTCTAATCTAGGAAAGTTTATAATGGATACAATTTTACAAGAAATGAAATATCTTTTGGCTACACCAATATAGGTGTTGCTGTCCAGGAAAAAATCACATAGTATATTCCCATAATTACAGATTACGATAGAGTAATCTTAGCAATTAATGTTGATTGAACTTAGGAATTACTATAAGCAGTTTTTACATGTCCACTCACATTGGATGAATCTATAATTACAATTTTGATATTGTTATGTGAATCTATAAAAAAATTGTGACTTTCTCTCACAAGTTCTTCTACAATGATCCTTCCATTAATCACAATGTGAACAATCTGGATTAATCACAATGCGGTTCTATTTCTAGATAAATCTTTGGGCATCAATTAATGAGATAACTTTAATTTTCTTATTGCCGAGTGAATTTATAACTTTAAGTATTCAAGAGTCCTTTGAATGTTATTCTGTCTTGGAGGGAAATTATTTTTCATTTTGCTAGTGCCTTGTAATTGAGGATCGCTTTTCCTCCACACACTTTACACTTTGTATGTTTCTCTTACTGTATTTCGTTTGTTATAAAAAAATAATAATGGCTTTGGATTGAGTTTAGAAATTAATTTCAGCAAACACAAAGCCAACAAAAAAATGTAACGCAATTAGACTTGTTAAGAAATAATAAATTTTTCTGGCTTGTTTGGTTCTGACTATCATCTTTGTCGCCAGGAAACTTCTTTCCTGGGCTTGGTTGACATGTTTATTCTATATCCCAGAAATGGTGTTGAAATCTGCGGCAAACGCATTCCAGGTGATTTTATTTTTCGTTTCATTTTCATAGATTTATTTAATGCCACACTGTCTGATATTCGATATACTTAACCAACTTAGAATTTTTTTTGCTTCTGCAGAGTCTTTATTTTGTATCATATCCAAAAAAAATTAATTTAAAAAAAATTCATAATTGTTATTGAACTTAACACTGGATTAGTTTGGTGGCATGTTATCTTTTGTATCAGCATCATGTACCTATTTCTGTCATATATGGGTTGAACTCCATATTCTTCAGCATTTTAGAAATTTCACATTCATGCATGTAAGATAGGTTAGTGATTGATTGAAATCAACCATTGTTGTTGCTATCTTTGGTGTCAAAGCTTATTGCAAACTCTTACATTAATGTGTTGTTATAACTATTAACATTCTAAGTATGTTTGGTGTTTCCTTAATACTAACAACTCATTTCTTATAAACGTTAATCTGTTGTTCACTTTATCAAATAGAAAAAAGGCAAAAAAAAAAAATTACTATTCCAGTTTACAATAGGTTCATGAAAGAATGACCATGGAACACTATTTCATTACCATTCCATCGTACCACCAAATCAACTAAACGTCTCCTTCCTACCACGTAGAATTCAATGCACAAACTCTTAAAGCTCGTGGACTAATCCTCAAAAATCCCTACGCACCTTTCTGTCGCCGAACCCAACAACCAAGGGTTCCAAAGGCGGTGTGAAATTTAGCACTCTTAAAAATAAATAGGCTACAAATGAATAATATTTAAGCCTGCAATCTGTGGTGCCAAGCTCTCTGTAAATGTCTGAAGAAGTTTCCACACTGAAGATTTGACCATGTTGTTCCTATCTTCCTCTGAGCAGCGCGAGCAACTTAAATAATAGCTTACACCTTCCATTCGTCCCAGATCTTATATGGTCTGCAATCCAAGCTGCTAAAGGCGCAACAATGCAAGTGATTGTTGACTCTTCATTAAGCTTGAATCTCCAATCAAGCTTTGTTGAGCAAATGTCCCCTCTATTTTCCAGAGGTATGCAATAATCCAAGCGAATTTCTTTACAGAAAAATAGAGAACATTTGTAATGCCCTTCTTAGCTCTTAATTTTTTAACTAGATGGGCATAATAGTTCTCTATCTGGATTCCAAGCCTTCCTCACTCCCCAAAACATTGTAATTTCTCATTATATTGAGCCTGCCCAATTAACGACATACTATATGATAACTAATAGAGCTTAATTAACTTACATACTCATTGATTAAAAGTATATATACGTGAATAGAGCTTAGTAAGAAAAAGAAAAAATAATCTAAATTAAGAAATAAAATAAATATAAATACAATTTTAATCCCTATAAATATGAGGAATATAATAACTCTAAGTTATGTACACATAGCTTAGTCAGTAATATAACTCAACACTCTTCCTCAAGCTGGAGTAAAAATGTCAATCGTGTCAAGGTTGATTGGAAGATCTTCAAACACTTGATTATAGAGTTCTTTTATAAGGATATCTGCTAGTTGTTCAAATGTAGGAACATATGACATACAAATCTCCCCTCTTTTAAGTATTTCTTTGATGAAATGACGATCAATCTCTATATGTTTTGTTCTATCATGTTACGCTGGATTATAAGCAACGTTGATGGCTGACTTATTGTTACAAAACAGCTTCATTGGCTCATTAGTCTCTATTTTTAGTTCTTTTAGAATACTTTAACTTCACAAACTCTTTGAACCATTACTTTTTGCTCCTTCAAGTCACAAGGTTGCAACATATAAACGTGCAATGGGCTAATGTAGACTTCCTGTCAGTTTTAGATCCTGTCCAATCTGCATCTGTAAACACTTCAATCTGTCTGTTTTGATTTTTCATGAGCATAATGCCCTTGCCAGAACTTCCTTTGAGGTAGTGGAGAATCCTATAGACAGCTTTGAGGTGATTTTCAGTTGGACAATACATGAACTGGTTTACTAAGGCAACAACAAATGTAATGTCAGGTCTCGTATGAGTTAGGTAAATCAATTTTCCAATCAATTTTTGATGTCTGACTTTGTCCACAATTACCTCATTCTTACTTTGATCGAGCTTCTAATTAGGAGCAATAGATGTTGAGGCAGACTTGCATCCGAGGAGATTTGTCTCTTTGAAGAGATCAAGCACATACTTCCTCTAGAATATTGCAATTTCATATTCTTTGACCTAGTTATTTCTATACCTAAGAAGAACTTGAGATTTTCCAAATCTTTTAGTTCTAACTGACAATCAAGAAGCTTCTTCATGATGCTAGCTCCATCTCATCGTTTCTTGTTGCACCTATATTATCCACATACACAATCAAAATAACAATTTTACTTCCTGTAGTGTGTTTATAGAATAGTGTATGATCCGATTGAGATTGTGTATAGCCATACTCTTTTATAGCCCTTGCAAACCTCGCAAACCAGACATAAGGGGATTGCTTGAGGCTATATGAGGATTTCCTTAGTCAGCAGACTTTTTCTGCAACACTCCCATTATCAAATCCTAGAGGCAATTAGATGAACAGCTCTTCTTCTAAATCACCATTAATTAATGCATTTTTAACATCAAACTGAAAAGAGGTCAATACAGATTAGCAGCTAGTAAAAGTAAGACTTGACAATGTTGAGTTTAGCAATTAAGGCAAATATTTCCACATAATTTAGGCCATAAGTTTTGAGTAAACTCTCGAGCTACAAGCCTATTTTTGTATCTTTCTACTGAGCTATCTGATTTATACTTGATTGTGAAAATTCACTTGCTGCTAACAAGGTGTTTTCCTTTTGGAAGCTCTGTCATCTCCCAAGTTTTATTCTTCTTTCAAACTCTCATTTCTTCAAGAACAACATCCTTCCACTTTGGAATACTTAGTGTTTCTTGTATCTTGTTTAGAATTTCATCATTAGTGATGCTACTAGTGAAGACTTTAAAACTAGGTGAGAGTTTATAATATAACACATGACGAGCAATAAGAAGATTGATACACTCACGAACACCTTTCATAAAAGCTATGAATATACTAAGGTCACTTTGGATTGACTCAGGGGTAGTAACATATTCATTGTGGTCAGACTCTAGAGTTGGATCAAGAGGAAGTGGAATAGAGTTGATATTACCTGGATCAACACTTGGTTCAGATGACGACACTGTTGGAGTAGACAGTAGATCAATACGTTGTTTCTCGAGTAAACACGAAGTTTAGAGGTGAAAGCTACATTTCTCACAGCAAGTTCCACATTTGTTGTCATGGTTTGGTCAAAGTTAAGAATAAGTGTAGGCATAACAATGGTTTTCCAAAACTTATCTTCACTCGATTTCTTATTCTCCCCCTGAAGAAATTTTTTTTTTTAAAAATGTTTATTTTCAAAGAATGTAACATCCATGCTAACAAGCATTTTTTCTGAGCTCGTATCAAAATATTTGTATGCTTTTTGATCAGGAGAGAAAGCTAAGAAAACACATTTAGTTGGCTTAGGATCTAATTTATTTGGTTATGATAATAAATGTGAACAAACTAGTACAACTAAAAATTTTAGGTACTAAGTGAGTAAAATATTTGTTTTGAAGAAAATATGATTGTAAAACTTCTAAGGGGGTTGATAGCAGAGTACTTTGCTTGACATCCTATTAATTAGGTATCCAATATTAAGTATGGTCTCTTCCGAAAATCTTTTAGATACATTCATAGAAAACATGAGAGTTCGAGCTACTTCTAATAGATGTCGATTTTTTCTTTCAGCAATTCTATTCTGTTGAGGTGTATCAATACACAAATTATGGTGGATGATGTCTTATTCTACAAGAAATTTACCGAGAATGTTGTTAAAAACTTCCATTATCAGTTCTCAAAACTTGGAAATAGAAATTGAGTTTTAATTATGCAGTTAAAATTTTTTAAAGTTTTATTAGCCTCAGATTTTTGTTTAAGTAGGTAAATCTATGTGTTTCTTGTATGATTATCAATAAAAGTAATAAACTATATAAAGCCAGACAGATTTCTAATCCTAGACGATGTCCATATGTCACTAAGAATAAGTGAACAAAATTTAGATGACATGTATGTTAAATTAAGATAAATAGATTGTTTATGTTTAGCAAATTGACAACTCTCACGTTGAAAATAATTAATATTTTTATCCTTGAATAATGCAAGAAATAAGTGTTTCAAATAAGTAAAGTTAGGATGACCAAGTCTATAATGTCATAATATAATTTTATTCTCTAAAGATAAAAAATTAGAGGAATATGGTTTTTGAACTTGTTTACTCGAGAGGCTGTCTGAGGCAAAGTAGTAAAGACCACCGATTTCTTTAGCAATGACAATCATCTTCTCTAAACATTGGTTCTGAAAAACACAACCAGTAGACCCAAATTTGATTAGACAGTTATAATGATGGATTATTTTGTTAACAGATAATAGTTTACGAGATAAGTTGGACACATGAATGATAGTGTTTAAGGTAAGGGAAGGAGAGATCATGAAAGAACCTTTTCCAGCAATTGCATATATTAAACCATCTGCAATTGTGACTTTTTGATTTCCAGAACAAGGGAAATAAGTTGAAAACATATAAGAAGAACTTGTCATGTGATTAGTGGCCCCTGAATCAATGATGCAGGGGTCGGATTTATCTAATGTGACACAAAATACTACTGCATGAGTACCTTTTTGTGCTAGGAAAGATGATCGATTGGATGAGGTAGTAGCAGACTGATGCGAACTCCATAACTGATATAATTGTTCTAGGTTTTTCTTGTTGAAGAAAGAATTGTCACTAAATGATTGAGAGACTGCAGGTGCTTCATATAATGCTTGGAAGACTCCTTTGTTGTCGCGAGAGAATTTGTTGGTTTGAGTGAATTCAGCAGGCTTGTCATGTAGCTTCCAACATTTAGCTTTAACTTGTCTGAGTTTATTACAAAACTTGCAAATTTGTTGATCTGAGTGCTTAAGATACCTCTTAGTGAACTTATCTGGCTTAGTGATCATCAATGCAAAGGTCTCTGTTGTAGGAGCGATTGACTCATGGTCGAGCATCACTAGTCGACGACTTTATTTTCTTCGAACTTTAGCAAACTCCTCACAAGTGTTTTGAAGAGGATCTCGACCTAGTATCTGTCCTCGCACCTCATTCAAGTCTTTGTTTAGGCCTATCAGAAAATCGAATACCCTCTCTTTCTTGGCTGTTTTATGAAATAAGGCACTGTTATTTGCACAGTGCTATGAAATAAAGCACTGTCATTTTACAGTGCTACTTGTAATCACAGAATAAATCAAACTTTTGCCTTAGAGTTTTAAGATAAGTGTAGTATTGCATTATACTCTTCTTTCCTTGTTTGACCTTTCTCAATTGAGTCTTGATCTCAAAGAGTTATCCTACATTCTCAAAATCAGAGTATGTCTCCTTTACAGCCACTCATATATCATTCGCAGTTGAAAGAAAGAGATAGGTCGGAGCAATATTTGGCTCCATTGAATTTACTCGCTAGGACATGACCATTGAGTTCTCAGTCTCCAACTTGTCTTAGATCTCACCTTCATTTTCAGGCTTCACTGCGGACCTGGAAAGATAACCAAATTTATCCTTTCCTTGAATGAAGAGTTTGACGACTGAGATCATTGAAAAAAGTTACCCCATGGATCTTATGAAAGTTATAGACAAGACACTCACAGAGAAATTGGTAGAGGTAACGCTGGTTCATGACACTTTCTTTACAAACGAAGCGCGAGTCCTCTGTTGTCGTCCTCTAGGATTTGCAAACAGTAAGCTGCTGAGAGATAGCAGCTTACTAAAGAAACCAACTGAAGAAACACAGTCGCGCAACAACTTCTGCGCGACTTTGAGATAGCAAACCAAGGATAGAGCCAGCCGGAGATGACAGAGCTACGCGAATGGAAGTGCCTCGTCGGACTTGACAATCGTTATCGGATGCAACTGTCAGACGTTGTTGTTGCTGTCAAATGGCGCGTCGGACGGTTCTGCATGATTGGAGAGATGACACAGTCGCACGACTGTTGCCATCGTCGAAGTTCGGATGGCTCGCCGTACGGTTCTACGCGGCTGGAGATGACAGAGTTGCGAGATTGTCGCTATTGCCGGACCTCAGATGGCTTGTCAGACAACACTTAAGGTTTGCAGTTAGAGTCGATTTCTGTGAAGAAGAACGGATTTAAACCCTAACTTTAACACCATAATAAAGCTTATTTATCTTACTTAGTAATTAATTAATAGTATATATACATGAATAGGTTAATAGAACCTAGTAAGAAAAACAAATAACGTAAACTAGAAAATAAAATAAGTATACATATAAGTACAATTCTAATCCCTATAAGTATGATAAATCTAGTAACTCTAAGTTATTTACACATATCTTAGTAATTAATTATTGATTATTCACTTACCGGCAAAGCTGCAACATTCGGGCAAAACATTTTTTATGCTTTGTTTTTTTTATGGAAACTCTACAAGAATTATAATTTTTGTTTTCACGGGAATGAACTTATTTATACGAGTATGATGTTAATTTTTCTTCTTTGGCCTTTAATTCTCTTAAAAGTTGGTCACCAGGAATGACCAAGTCAACCACTGTTTTGTGACTATAAATACTGTTATACTATGTAAACAGATGTAAGGATCAATATTTGTTAAACAACCAGTAATTTTATCTTCATATTGTTTTCAGGCTGAGAGTGCTGTTGGTGTCTTTTTATTTCGCGAACTTCATGCAGTTGCTGGTGCAATTACAATCACTTGTCTTATGGTTTGTCTACTACATTTACTGCCTACGAATATCCTGATTTTCATCTTTTTTTATTTCTTAAAGCCATGCTAAAGGATATATATTGATTATAAAGTTTACTAGCTAGGAATGAGAGCTAGTTATGCAGTTAAAATTGGTCCAATGCTGTGTATTATGAAATTCTCTCAGAATCTTCCTGCTTGCTTTCCTCTTATTCAATGATTTCTCTATCTGAAATTCCCAGTCTCATCATAGAGCCTATAACCATTAAATTGTACTGTAGGTTGCAAACCTAGTTGGATATGTTATTGGACCATCTGGAATGAATTGGTTGATCTCTAGATTCTTAAAGGAAGATGGTATGCCCTTGATCTCAAGTAGTTGAGAATCGGACTAAAACGGTTGGTATGCTGTAGCTAATGGTTAGTGTTTTTCAGGACTTGCTGTTTTGGGTGGCATGTTTCTGACATTTTATGTGGGAACCAAGGTATTGGAATACATTTAAAACGGACTTGCCTTGCCTTGTTTTTACTAACAGAGAGACTCGTCCTTTCCCAATGCAGCTCATGTTCCATGTCCATGATATTAAGCAGAGTAACCAAGGCAACTGAACGTCTGTAGCGTACGGTCAAATTCGCCGAAACAAATGTAAATTCAGCAATTTGAAAGATTGGAGCTTGGAAAATGTAGTGAATATTGCTGATTCTGTTGCCAAAGACAAATACATTCATTTACTTGCATTGGATTTTGATTTACATAAACTATATGAAAAAAAAAATGTAAGGATATATATATAGTTTTCTTCAAACAAGAGACATCGAGAGGCAAGACGCATCATAGAGACGGAGACGGAGACGGAGACGGAGACTTAGACTTGATGTCCCCTTTTACCTTGTTCTTGTATGTATGATTCAAAATTGATACATTTCCAACTCAAATGAGAATCCAACTATTTCAATTATCGCACGTGTCAACAATATTTATCTATTTTGGCGCTAACGACCGCGCGCGTCTCTCGTCCCCACCCTTCTTCTTCAAGTCTGCTGCTTTTTACTTGGCCCAGAATCCCCCATCTCGGAGCCATGGCCGATTTCTCTGCAAAGATTGATTTCGATAAGCTAATAATTTACAGTGATGATCTCTTTCGTGTCTTCGAAGACGAGAGAGATACGCTCGCCCTCACTCACACTCTTGCTAATTTCACCTCTCTGCGCTCTTATTGTGATTCTGATTTCATCACCCTCAGCGGTTCGCTTCCACTTCCAGGTATTTACGCTTACTGTCTCAGAGTTCGTTGAAAGGAACAAGAAGAATAGCCGAAAACCTTTACACAAGAATTTAAGCATTGCTTTCGTTCATAGGACGCTTATCAATCGTAATTGTTGCTGGCTTCTGAAATACGCGTTTGTGCTCAGTTTAATGCTTCCGCAATACATCGATAATAGAAATGCCTCGTGCATCTTCTTCAAATACATATATTATCCTACTGAATGAAGTCGCTATTTCTAGGATTGGTGTTTTGAAAACGATTTTCTTGTACACTAGGAAGAGGGCCGTCTTCTGCCCCTCTAATTTTCCTTTCGGTTGGAAGCACTATGACATTCACTTTAAACATGTGCCTGATTTTACCCTCAATGAGGCTTGTATTTGTTAATTGTCATGTTTTTTTGGAGTACTGTTCTCTCTAGACAGTACTAATGGTTTGAAGATTGTTCTTTTCCTGGACTTGGTTTCATATTCGTCTCTGTTCCCTCTTCTTTCACCAGTATGTTCTGTTTATGCCCTTTTTTTTTTCTTTGTTTATAATGACTGCAAGATTTTCTCATAAATTGAGGAAGTAGAAAGACTCTGCATTTATGTTCAGCTTTCTTTACCTGAATTTCAGTTCCATAAGCTATCCATGCCTCCGATGTTAATTTCCTTAAATAAATGCAGATTTTGAGAAAAAGATAGATTCATGCAAGCAGAAAACTGAGGAGGCAAAATCTGAAATTGCTACAGATGCAGAAATTGACTCTCTTTGCAAGGAGCTGGAAGAGGAGCTCAAGAAAGAACGTTTCCTCGTGGAGGAGATTAGATAAGCATATAATATTTCCACTTACTCAATCTTGTCTCTTGTTTTTTTTGCTATTTAGTTAGTTTTGACACAATTGATTTTCTTGTTTTTTGTCAGCACGGTTATGGCCAATGAAATTAATGACCTAGAAGGTCAGAGTAAACACGCTCAAGAAAAGGAGCAGACGATGAAGAGACTTGAACAAGACGAACAAAGAGCACAGTAAGTTCAAGAACAAATAACATCTCCCATCTTGCAGATATCATGCTTGACAACTTAATAATTGAGTTTCTATCCTTATGTTATTGTTTTAATCGCGATTATATTAATAGATTCTGACATTTTCTACTATATTTAATCATTATATTCATGCAAATGAAGCTATTTCTGTCTTGTGATTTTCTGGTGTTAGGACCCTCAGGGCATTTGTGGATGTGCTAGTTTTTAGGTGCAACTCTTTCAATTTGTTTTTCTTGAGACCTTAGCCTGCTTATTTTTAATGTTTAATAGAGATTACTTGCTATCCAAAAGGGTATATCACTCGGATAATAAAAAAAGCTTTATCTGTTCTGGATTGAGTTTTGGTGGTGCTCGTCTGTCTAGGCTCGCCAATTTTATTGACATTCTCACAAAGCCTCCTTTCTTACGACAAATAAAGGAGTTTATGCTCCATAAGGTAGCTTGGTAAGTTAGCTTAGATTTAATGTTTAATGTATGCTTCAATGTTTCTTGCAGGAGGAAGCTTTCAATGTATGCTTCTGTAACGAATATCATACCAGATTTATATGAGCAATCCAAAATTTCAGGCCGTATCCTTTGTGTTATTTTATGGTTACTTCATAGAGTCAAAATAAGGCTATCCTTGATGCAAATCAATCTCAGATATTGTGGACAGGGAGAGAAATGTGGTTCGGAAGTTTGAATTCGATGCAACGGAGATGTCCTCCTTGGGCGCATGCAACAACATATGGAAGATGATAACTCCATGATAACTCTTGCCAATTATTTGCTTTCCTCTTCTCTTGAATTTGTTGTGATTTCTACTATGTTATCGCACAACTCTGTTTATTTGCTAAATATAGTCACTCTTCCTGAAACATGGGTCGTTAATGATTTTCAAACTTTTATTTTTGTTGAGTTTAGAAGTTGCCTTCAGAACTCATGATTGTAGTACAATAAGATGATGACTTCGAATCATTCCATAAAATCCTAAACAATAAGATTTTAGAAGTTTTTGGGCAAAGTTTTAATTACTGCTACCATAATTTTTGCATTGTTTTTTAAACTTAGAACTTGATTGACTAATCGCCTTCTACTATTTGTAATTGAGCTGAGAAATTAGCTCTACGAGATTGGATGTAAATGAAAGTGAAAGCACAATGAACAGTTGTCCATTGCATATCAGTTTTAATCCACATAACAAATTTAGTTATTAAAATATACATGTCATTGCACCTCTATCATTTAGCTTTGCCTTGAATCATTAGCAAAACTACAATAATTTGTGAAAACAAGATACACTCGGGGTTTTAATATTCTTTCAATTATGGCATTCATCCACATACAGAAACAAGAGCACGGATCATTGTCATCATTCTAAATTGTGAAAATATTCTCCAAGAAATCAATAAAACGTTTTGCATAAAGCTCGGGTTCTACAACAGAAACAGAGACGGGGTTGTACTGGGTCGATTTGTATGCGTGTTCGAGTTTCTTTTTGAGGTTGTATCCCTGCAATATATCGATTATGCCCATGTAAAGAACCACATCATATACCTCAAAAAGTTCCACTTCTGCAGAATCATCTTCATCACGTGCAACCTTCCTGCTAGCCTTGGCCGGCATGTTCACTCCTAATTGCACCTGTAATCTGCATCAACGCATAGAAAAATAACTCTTTTAAAACGAACAAGTTAAAATTAACAAATCCAACTAATTATGAGACTGATAAAGTGTTTTTCTTGAAAATGGTTCTTCCACTCTCTTCTCTGTATTTTCTTTTATCAATATATGTAAGACAAATAATGAGACTTGTCAGTGCTTTATTGGCAGTGAAACTAACCTTGCCGTACCAGGCAGCAAGAGATCAACTTCTTTATCACCAAGTGAGTATGCCTTTAAAACACTTCCTCTTATGTGAGGACCGTGAGCAATGCCATTGCTTCCAAAACTGGGCTCATGGGTAACTAGTATTAAGCCATTGGCACTCGCCATTTCATCTCTTTCAGAACTCGAACCTGGCAAAAACAGTGGAAACTAAATTTTACAAATGAATCTTCAATTATAAAAAGTTACAAGAACTGTATTCTTGATATATTATATGACTAGAAAATTTCCGAAATGTTCACCTTCTTGAGCAAATGAATAATCCTCATTAGGCGTCGCATGGAGAGGCTCTAAGAAGGTCTTCAGATGTTGTGGAGCTCTAAAATGTAATCCCAACAAAAGGCTATAGTCTATTATTTTCTGTGACTTCAAGAATGAACAGTCGAGGGAAATTTGTCTGCAATAAAGACCCAAAAAAGGATCATAAATTTACAGTTGGGTAAGGATACAGCACACTAGCACAGGTAAATTATTTTCTGTGGGAGAAGGACATAATCTCTCCTATAATATCATACTCTCTTTAAGTTTAATCAGAAGTTCATCCACTAAAAACTCCTTGACAAAATGAGAATCGCCCAACAATTTAGACTTAAAAAAAACAGTTCTGAGGCTAAGAAAATTGTCAGAGTGAAAATATTTACTTGAAGAGGGATTCCCTCAATGACTTGTCCATATGAAATTCATACAACAAATCGAGATCTTTCAATGTTGTACTTGTACCATCTGCAATTTTGTCTTGCCTTGTAAATCTGCCATGAGTTGAACCCTTCAAGTCATAGCAACGATGGATGTGTAATTCCGTGCAAAACATATTGCCCATCACCACAAAGCGCACCTGTAAAAAGGACAACAAACATCTAGCTTGGTCATACATAAGTGATCTTCCTAAGCATAAAATGATTCGCTCATATAGGGGTGTTAACTACCTTTTTTCTTCTTTTCAATTTTATACGATGGAGCCCGAATATTTTTGTTATGAGAGTGTTTTCATGATTTCTTACGTGAACATAATAGCTCGGTAACATCATCAGTAAAACCTACATGAAAAAAGGAAAATTAGAAAATAAACGATAGCTCTCTCTGGCAACTCTCTTTTTTATTGGTTGCAACAGAATATTTGTTTAAAATCAAAACGAAAAAGTAAACTAACATCACAAAATAAATTTTCATAATGAAAATAAATTATATTAATTTTGAAAAAAGTTTTTTTTAATACTCACAAGTGAATTTTCAAATAGACTTACAAATAATAATGTTAACAAACGAACATTTAAGAAAAAAAATCAATGTTAAAAAATAATTAATTATAAAATTAATAGATCTTAATATAATAAGGAATTTAATAATGTTGAAATATACTCTTCTTAAATTCCTAGAATTTAGAATTGTATCTATATATGTGCATTTATTTTATTTTCTAATTAGTTTATTTTTTTTTTTTCTTGTTAGATTCTATTTATGTATATATATTTTTTATGAATGAGTAATAAGTCAATTCAGCTCTAATATGGTATTTAGAGTCGGTTTCTGCTTAACCCTAGCTGCCGTCCGATGGAAGTGGAGATCAACGTGGACACTTCGATCCCAATCTGAACGCAGCGCGTGCTCTGAAGCCATCGGCCCTAGGATCATCCCTCTCCTCAATCTGCTATCTCCTTGGTATCATCCCTCTCCCAGTCGCACGATCGTTTTTCTTCGTTGGTCGCACAGAAGTCATCTACCGAAGGAGGACTCTGCAGGAGTCTCAGTTCTGTCGTTGGTTGCACTTAAGTCGTCGCCTGAAGGTGGTCGCGCAGAAGTCGTTGGCCGAAGATGGTCGCGCAGAAGTCGTTCGATTTCTGCAAAGGACGAAGAATGTCTCATCTCGTACTGCAGTTCTACCTCTTTCTCTGGTATCGGACATTGATTTCTCATATTCATCATCCTTGACAGACTTGTGGCCAGCAACCTGCTTCTTGTTCCTCGAGCATAGGCTTCTTATTCCATTTCTGTCCAGCAACTTTTCCAGCGGCTGACACAAATTTGTTATTCGGATTTTCCTTTAAAGACTCGAAAGGCAGGATATTTTTCATTCTTCATCAATAAGATGATTCAATCTGGGCATCTTGTCTCAATTTGTTCTCTATAGTAGAACAACATTTGGACACCAGTTCCACTGGTGATTCTAATCACAGTATCTCTGTTAACTCTAATAAATTAAAATGAGGTAACTTTCTTCAATGATATTAGTCTGTCAAACTCTTAATTCAAGAAAAGGACAAATTTGGGTATCTATCCGGGTCGGCAGTGAAGCCTGAAGATGAAAATAAGAACTACGACAGGTGGGCGATTGAGAACTCAATGGTCATATCCTGGCTGGTGAATTCAATGGAGTTAGATATTGCTCGAACTTATTTTTTTCTTCCAACTACGAATGATATCTAGGTGGCTGTAAAGAAGACCTACTCTTACTTTGGGAATGCATGACATCTATTTGAGATCAAAACTCAATTGAGGAAAGCCAAACAAGGAGAAAAGAGTGTAACTCAATATTACATTGATCTTAAAACTCTTTGGTAAAAGTTTGATTTATTCTGTAATTACAAATGCCATTGTGCAAAGGACAGTGCCTTATTTCAGAAACAGTTGAGAAAGAGAGGGTTTTCGATTTTTCTGGTAGTCCTAAACAAAGACTTGGATGATGTGCGACAACGGATACTTGGTCGCGATACTCTTCCAAGCACTTGTGAGGTGTTTGCTGAAGTTCTAAGAGAAGAAAGTCGTCGACTGGTGATGTTCGGCCATGTATCATCCCCTCCTACAGAGACCTCTGCATTGATGATCATTAAGTTAAACAAGTTCACTCAGAGTTATTCTAAGCGTTTAGATCGACCAGTTTGCGAGTTCTATCATAAACTTGGACATGTTTAAGCTAAATATTGGAAGCTACATGACAAGCCTACTAACTTTAATCAAACCAACATATTCTCTCGCGACAACAAAAGAGGCTTCTAAGCCTTATATTAAACACTTGCAGCATTTCAGTAATCTAATAACAATTCTTTCTTTAACAAGGATATACTAAAATAATTGCATTGGTTATGGAGTTCACATCAGTCTGCTAATACCTCAACCAATCTATTATTTTCCCTAGCACAAAAAGGTACTCATGTATCAGTGTTTTGTATCACATTAGATAAATCTAATCCCTGAATCATTGATTCAGGGGCCTGACAGGAAACAATGAGATGGAGCTAGCAATCTCTTAGTTTGAACTTAAAAATTTGAAAAATCTAAAGCTCTTCCTTGGTATGAAAGTAGCTAGGTCGTAGAATGATATTGCTATATTCCAAAGGAAGTGTGTGCTCGATCTACTCAAAGAGACAAGTCTTATCGGATGCAAGTCTGCATCAACGCCTATTGATCCTAATCAGAAGCTCGGTCAAAGTAAGAATAAGGTACATGTATACAAAGTCAGATATCAAAAATTGATTGAAAAACTGATTTACTTAGCTCAAACGAGCCCTGACATCGCATTTGTTGTTGGCTAAGTAAGCTAGTTCATGCATTGTCCAATTGAAAATCACCTCAAGACTGTATATAGAATTCTTCACAACCTCAAAAAATATCCTGACAAGGGTATTATGTTGAGAAAAAATAAAAACAAATAGATTGAAGTGTTAACAGGTGCAGATTGAGCAGGATCTAAAACTGACAAGAGATCTACATTATCCTATTGCACGTTTGTATGAGACAATCTTATGACATGAAGGAGCAAAAAACAAGATATTGTGGCAAGGAGCAGTGCTAAAGCTGAGTTCAGAGCAATGACTCAAGGAGTTTGTTAAGTTATTTGACTTAGAAGTATTTTAAAAGAACTAAAGATCAAAACTGATGAGTCAATAAAGCTGTTTTGTGACAATAAGTCAGCCATCAACATTGCTCATAATCCAATACAACACGACAGCACAAAACATGTAGAGATTTATCGTTATTTCATCAAAGAAAGACTCGAATGAGGAAAAATTTGTATGTCATATATTCCTACATCTGAACAACTAGGAGATGTCCTTACAAAAAATCTCTACAAGCAAGTGTTTAAAGATCTTCTAATCAAACTTAACATGATTCACATCTTTGTTCCAACTTGAGAAGAAGTTTTGAGATATAGTCTTATTAGGCTCATAGGATTTGGAATTGTATCTATATATGACTATTTATTTTACTTAGTTAATTTATTCTTTCCTTTTCTTATTAGATTCTATTCATATATATATATATACTTTTTATCAACGAGTAAGAAGTAAGTTCAGCTTTAATAATTAAAATATGAAATGTCGGCTTGTACAACATCAGTTATATATTCCTACCGAAAAAAAATTCATTCAAAATTTTTTGAATGATAGATACGTGGGAAATTGAGGAATATCCACGGACTAGAAGACGGTAACAAATGCAATTAAAATAACTTTCAAACCTTTAGCTCAGATTTTTTTAACGTCTTAATCACAAATCTATCATCTTGAGAAAGATAAAAGATACTGCCACTTTTCCCGGGCGAAGAAAGTTCCCTTAGACCGTCATCGCCACACATGGACATCATGTACTCTGCCGCATCCAATTTGAACATCTCTCTCAAATTCCTAAATTGTTCATCAATTATGAAGTCATTTAAAAATAAATAAGTGCAGAATCACAACAGAAATGCGGAGTCAAGAATTTAGGCAACTAAATATTCGTTTACTCTAAAAACAAATAATCCAAAAAGTAAAATAATATCATTCCTCGGAAGTAACATTTTTCTGTGGTGAATGAGAAAATCCACTACTTTCAGACCATCAAATTTGAATAAATTTTCTCTTTCACATAGGATACTTCCATTGATTAACCTTTGCCCAAATAAATTGATAGATCATCATGAATGTTACACAATACAAAATCAGATACCTAAAAACCATTGGACAATAATCTTTCCAATGGAAATCCACCGACAAATGTGGAGGAGTATACTGAGAGCCTCTTCGGGGAAAATACATCATTATTCGAGCTCCTTCTCCAAAATCAGAAGATCGAACTTCGCGCATTGGTACCGGTGTAATCTTCCCCACAGTGTACCTGATAACTATGAACATACAACTTAGTAAGTGTAACAAAATCCAATCCTTCTAATTGAAATTAGCAAAGAAGAAGAGAACTCCAAATATTTATAAATTCAAAATGGAATCATAAAGCATCAATTAAAATTTTCAGTAGAGGAAACAAATATGAGGTTAAACAACTTAAGGACAAATATCTGCTTAACACCTTTTCAAATTAAAATACTGATTGTAACATATTTCTTGCGTGATAAGTTTTTATCGACGATACGCTATGTGATAACCACTTCTTTGTGGAAAAATTAAATATTGACAATGGTTGTAACAAAAACATTTTTTTTACAAAAGCACAACTCATGACACCAACAACAATGATGTTTGTTTATATTAAATGCTGAATGTACTGAAAAATTTTAACGAAGGAAGAACTTCAGCATTCTTCTTCCGAGAAGCTACAATGATAGGTATCATTTACGTTTTCAAGTTGGATGTGAACTAAATGAATCTCCTTTAGCAAAATTCAATGTTATTTTAAGACGCCAAGCACTTGTACTGTTCCAGGATGATAAAGGAAACTAACCACGTTTTTAAGAACAATAAAAGGGAAGTTCATTGTTACGTAGTCTAGATTATTAGTTAAAGCAGAAAAGGCATGAGGAGCACGATCTGTTCCCAAAGTTTTCTAAAATTTGGGCGAACAGACAGGGAGAAAGTTCTCATTGCCAACAGAAACATATCATCTCAATTTTGCCCAAACTGAAGCGATCCAGTATCAACAACACTGTAATTCAAAACACAATAAAAAGGCATTATTAAATGTACCTGATACCAAGTTGCAAGTTAAGCATTAGATAATAGCTATGATGACCTTCATCAATGTCGACACTTGACTTCTTCGTCGATGTTTTGAGGGAAAGTTTGTTTTGACGTTTACATTTATGAACCATCTCTGCAAAACTCCTAATCCTCTCTTTCATTAGAACTCCCTGTATGTATTCTTTCTCGTAAACTAAACAATTTTTACCACAAACCGCATCTCTACCATCATCTGAGACATGGAACAATGTGCATGATGACTCTTTGCACGTAGACATAGTTTCTTTAGACGCATTATCACAAACGCCCAATTTTTCACC
Source organism: Begonia peltatifolia (assembly GCA_022433055.1). NCBI lineage: Eukaryota > Viridiplantae > Streptophyta > Magnoliopsida > Cucurbitales > Begoniaceae > Begonia > Begonia peltatifolia. The sequence continues at coordinate 13,081,433 of CM039528.1, forward strand.
AATTGGAGCTCGGTCTGATATTCGACCTGAAGTTCTTAAAATTCTCCTAACAAAGATCTTATCAAAAAGGCTGGTTTTATTCACTTTTAATATAGAAAGTTTTCTTTGCTCAAAATGTTGCGATGAACTACCGGATGAAGCAAAATGTTCATTATCGTTGTTTCCTAACAAGCTTGACCACTTCCCAAAAATTAGAGGTTGGGTTCCAGGAGGATAAAATGTTCCCTTTCCATCCTTGAGACCTCTATTCCATGTTCCCAAGTAATAGCCCCCATCACCAAACTTATAAATTCCACATCCATGTTTGAACCCTTCTAACCAGAAGCCACTAAAAATATCTCCATTTACATATTTCATAACCCCTTTACCACACATTTTACCCCCCTTCCAATTCCCGACATATGAATTACCAGAATTCCACAAGTAATAACCACAACCATCACGCTCTCCTTCTTTCCAAGACCCTTCATAAATATCTAAATTAGCATAATGCTTTTTACCAATACCATGGTTAATATTCATCCTCAAAGCTCCTTTATAAATGGAGCCACTGGTGTTTTTAAATTCACCAAGTCCGTTGAGATAACTACTAGAGATATCACCCTCGTACTTTGCTCCAGAGGGCCAAATTATCTGTCCCTCACCGGTCATTTTGCCTTCTTTCCAATCACCTAAATAGACTGTTCCATCAGCCCATATATACTTTCCCTTACCTTGCGGCAATGCTCCTTTGAAATTACCAATATATACATCTCCATTTGAGAAGGTCCTCTCTCGCATCATGAAACTAAACAAATGCAACTAAAGAAAATTAGTATAATTTGTTTTTAGGAGCAAAATAAAAAAAAAAAAAAAACAAAGCATACTATAAGAGGGTCAAAAATTTTATTTGTCAAAAGAAATTTACATTTCAGTATCCTCCATAACCACTGGATTGCAAGTGCTCTAACTTTAAAGGTCAGTGTCCACCAGTCATAACAATTGTCATTTGAACATCACTGCCGTGCAACCTATAAAAAAGAAACATTAACATCTCCAGTCATGAGATTTCAAGAAAAAAAAATAATTGTATGAGATATCTTTCGTTAATATTATTAAAGCATTTCAGAAGTTACAATTTGAAGATTTATTTTATGTACTGGACTGATCCTCGTACTTCTATATCCACTATTTTAGACATGATAACTTCTAATTTGTTGTTATGTGTCACGTCCAATACTAAGAAAAATATATATGAGAGCAATTGAAGAAACTAGACGGTGCTTCTATTTTGGCTTCCATTCAAAATGTATATCCAACAATATATTTTACTTGTTTCATTGTCAATATTTCATAAAACACCCAACTCAATGTTTTGCATGAAAGGAAGATTATAGGTTGATCTCTTTTTTGAAAAACATGTATTTAGATTTGACCCTTTATCAGATCATTAAAAAAAAATTCTATTCCTTTTCTTTAGCAATCAATCGATCAACATGAATAAGTGGCTCATTAGGATAGACGTAGATCTCCTCCCCCAAAACCATTAGATTTTCATCTCATATGCTCCTTAAGTGGTGCACATAATAAAATATGGGAGATGTAAACAATAAATGAATAAAAGAAGACACAGAAGCTGTCTGCCATTTATCATCTAAAACAAAAGAAATCAATTCATCGCCAATAAAAGAAGTGGGAATTGTATAAAAAAGAGGGCTTAAGAATCCTAAATAATGAAGCATAGTGGTAGGGAAACTGAACAATTGTAAGTACATTTGAAATGGAAGCTGTCCTCTGCGTTCAAGGTATGGGATTAAATGTTTCTTTCTGCAGAGATTGGGCAAATCAAGGAACTTTTCAGCACATTCACTACGACCACAACCCTTTACTGCCACTCACTCCCACCCCCCCACCTTATGCTTATTGCTTGGTGCTGAATGACCTTAGGAATTTGAATTTAGGTTTCCGAAAAAATCAAAACATAAGGAAACTACATCACAGGGCATGTTGACCAAAAAAACAACTACATATCAATCATTATAAGAGAGAGAGAGAGAGAGAGAGAATCACCTGGCTGTGCCCTCAACATGGCAAAAATCTCTTCCAAGTACTATCGCAGGTGAAAATTTGTCCAGATGAAGTGATTGAAAGCAGAAGAATAAACCCCAGACAAGGTTTTCAACAAACGAAGAAGAAAATCCTTTTTCTTTCACATATTCTTTCAGAATTTGCAAACCCACCAGAGCAAACCATCAAATAGCAGCTAAAGCTAAAGAGCAACAAATAGCAGAAAACCGACATCAAAAGAAAACTGGCCGCCCAGTTATCGTCTCGGCAAGAATTCAGATTCCATGCTTGAATTGACACTTCGGCAATGTTCTTGTGTATTTATAGCAATTCGACACGTTGAGGACAGCAGATCCACGTGCACCGACCGAATTCTATTTTGATGGATCAAATATAAACAAGCATTGATGGAGAGGCAGTAAGACTTGGGGAGGCTTTGCAAGCGACGAATCTTCTTAAGAAGAGGGTCCCTGTCCCTGTGCATCTTCAGCTCTCGTCTCAAGTTAGGGTGAAGCATCGCCATCAGTGCAATTCTCGTGTCTAGTTGAACTTCGAATCCTGAACAAACTACCCTCCATAAGGGTCGTGCCCGGTGCCTCATTAGTAGGTCCCTGGATCCAGGTTAGGCCGGACAGCCCACCGACCTTGTATCATCTTATCGACTTTTTGGGCTGGCTAGTGAGTCAATTCGTAAGCCAGGCTGGACCCAAACCATGCTTTCAAAAGAAAAAATTCAACTTGATCGCCTTGAGTCGGTCGTGCTCCCTCAAGGACAAGTTCACTTTGAAAACCGTTCCACAATATAACTTGTATTCTATAGTTCTCCTATGTGTTGCCAATAGTCAATGATTTGTTGTAGAGTAGAGAATCCACTATCGGACCATGTAGTGTGCCGTTATGTATTTCTTGGATCATTTAGAGCACATCGGGTGAGACGTGTAACAAAGATGGAGATGTATTTTTTTGTCTTAAAGTTATTGTTGTTGTTTGTCGTTTGATTTGAGGTCATATCAAATTATAGCTAGCAATAGCAATGTATGTGTTGTCTCTAATTTTTCCACATAATATAATGTCTTTGGTTCCAATCCAAACTAAGCCCCCGATTGCCAGAAAGGTATCTCTTCCTCTTTTGCTTTCAATCTCTTCCTCTTTTGCTTTCATTTTTTAATTACACTTCAATGCCTTAAATTTGAGTTTATTAAAAGTTATAGTTTATACCTTCTAATGACTTAGCCTCTTATACACGCACCTTACGTCATCATCTTGGTCACACAATGATCATTTGTAAAGTCATTTAAGGGATTAATAAAACATGTTTATGCACATAATACGATAAGTCTTTTAAATATTGTTACACAATCTATCTTACTAACGTCACTTTCAAAATGTTAATATTGCCAGATACTGAAATTTTTTGTCATGATCCAAAATGCGACCATGACAAAACAAGAAACGATTCGACTTGGTGGAGAATCGAACCATCTGTCCTTTGGTAACGCATCCGCACCTTCGCACTACAAGGTCCACACCCCCATTTAAATCAAACAATTATTTGTTGCAACGAGAGTGGCTAAAAGCCAAGTTGTTAAAGACTTAGTAATCAATTTCAATTTCAATTTCTAAAAGCTGACAACACCATGAATTCTCAGCATAGTTTTTGAATCGAATGAAACCTATAAATTCTTCTTGGATTTCCCTTTAAATGCAGACACACCAAAAACTATCTGACCCCAACAGTTGTATATTCTTCAAAGCAAACAAGCACTGAGTTTTTCTCAGAACATCCGCCAAATGTTTTTTGAAGCCGAGGAGAATACATTTAGAATGGATAATTAAGAAAATGAATGAATACCCATTTCATAAAGTGGGTTAGAATATGTATGGGTGAGTGACACGAGGCCAACCTCTCAAGTCTACTTTATTCCACCAAGAACCATTTTTGACTCCATGTCCTCGTAAATAACTATACCAACTTAGAGCCAAATAACTTGAAAAGGTTTCCAAAAATTCATTTCTCCAAAGCACCGTAATATTCTTTTTTCTTTCTTCCCATCTAAAAATATTACTCGAGAAGTTCATGATCTGCGAATGCAAGTGAAATCCCAGATCACTACAAGTTCAAAAAAAACAGCAACCAACTATCACATCGGACCATTTATACAATTAGTAGTTTTCTGACGATCATTAACAAAAAAAAAAAACACGAACAAGCGATAAAATACTAAAAGATTTCTCTTACATACGAGGCTTTCCATTTATCAAGACCCAAAAAGTACATATTTATTTGGGATTTCATTCTTACAAATGAGATCAAAGAAAGAAAAGTTAGTGAAAAAGGATGAAGCTATAAGAGGAAACAACTCATTTATGGTCATAGGAGTCAATGATCATCTTTCCAAAATCCGACAAAAGTGACATCCTCAACCTTAAAAGCAATGTTATCTAAGAGGATGATAGAAAAAGAAACACAGTTAATAGGCTAAATAGACCCACAAAATTCAATGGGCCGGGTCGGCTATAAACGTATATTCAAGTGGAGTGTTGGAGATAACTTGCAATACTTTGGCCAACGGACAAGAGGAAGGAGAGGATTCCTCCCGGCTAATACGTCCCTGCATCCCCTCCCCTGTATAGCCCCTTATCTCCATTCCTCTCCCCCTCTTTCAAGAATGGAGGTCTTGGCTATTGCCTATTCCTGCTCCTCGTCTTTACCTACTCCTTCTGTCTCTCCCTCCAATTCAAGAGTTACAAATTCTCGACCTGCTTCTTCCGTAATTCTCTTGAAGGAACCCCGTATCCTCTCCAAAACTGCTCGAGCTAGACTCACCACACTTCAAAAGCGTCACTCTGAGTCCTACTTGGCCAGGCAATCGGCTATTCTTGAAGTTCAGAAGTCCACAGATTTGGATTCAGCACTCGCAAGGTTCTTCTTACTCTTCCTTTTCTCATTTCTATCTTTATCTTCTTATTCTATGTTATAGTTGCGCACATTGTCTTTTTCTTTTCAGTGAGTCATTCCTCTGCTCGTTTTCCTTAGTAGGCCGTGATTTTGTTGGTTTTCATATTAGTTCTTCGATTAGATGAAATTGCAAGTTCTTTTCCCCACCTCATTTATATGGATTCTTTTCTGTTCCAATAACTATGGGCAGAAAGTCGGGGATGGTACTAAAACTATGTAGTTTTTTGTGGACGTATTTACTTCGCATTCCTGGCGATAATGGAAAAGTTCATCTTACTTAAATTGAGCTTTGTTCACGGGGTGCTGGTTTGGCATGCAAGAAAATTTTTCAGTATTAATATACATAATCCTTTCACTTTCCAATAGATAAGTTTCTGTTTACAAATGATGCAGGGCCGGGAATCATATTTCACTGCATCTTTGTTTTCTTTCTCTTTTCCCTTAAATGTGGGTGTTCAGGGGCTTGCTTTTAGTCGCGTGATGCCAAAGTTGGGGGGAGCTTGATGATGAAATGGGCCCATTCGAATGAGCAAAGGGGGGATGTGTAGTTTGGTGCCTCACTGTATTTTTTGAAGTGATTGTGATATAGCAGCAGCGGACTAGGAAGAAAAAAAGAAGAGAAATTAAAGGGAGGAAAGACGAGAAGAATGGAGTTGGAAAATAGAGAATGTTTTCATTCAATTAGAAATATTCTTCAATAATCTACCTCTCTAGTTACAATGCTGAATTTTAAATAAAAAAATAGGTGACATTACTTCATAAATTTGAAAGGCAAGAATATAAAACAAATAATAAAAAATTAGACTATTAATGAATAATAAAGAAACATAACGAAAAATTATAACGTTAAATGATATCCTCATTAATTCTCTCGAGATAAGAGATACAACCCAATGAAACTGAAGGAGCCATAGTGCAGCAGCTTCAATATGTGTGATCGGTGGCGATCATAAATATGTGTTTCTGTTGGCGATCACAAAGATGTGTGATCGGAGGTCTGTATTGAGAATCTTTTCGAAATGTCTTGGAATTTGGTAAAAAAAAATCCTGATGACTCCGAAAGAACTCCAATAGATCTGGTCCAAATGCTGAAGTGTTTTTTTGGAAATCCATGTACAATCACTGTCTGGTCGATCCACTTAACAGACAAGGAAGCGCTAAACCCCACATACAGACAAAAATGACCTTTATAATCTACCAAGTCTTCGACATTAAAAGTGAGATGATAACCAAAATGAGGTAGGAGATCAACGACTTAAGCATTTGAACCAATTCATTTTAAAATTTTAAAAGGACCAACACTACGAGCTTGCAATTTAGAACATGATCCAGACGAATGCCGCTCAGGGCAAATTCGAACCATAATAAAATCTCCAACATTAAATTCAACATATAGTTTTTGTAAATCAGCTTGTAGTTTATATAATGCATTACTAGCCTCTATTTGTTTATTGATCTCCACATGTAAATCATGAAGATGCTAGGTAAAATTTTCGGCCGCTATAGGTACACTAGTGTGCGGTGACATAGGGAGGAAGTCTAAGGATTTCCTAAGTTTAAATCCATGAATAACTTCCAAATAACTCATACCTAAGGATCAGTTTACGAAGCTATTATATGCAATTTGAGCAGTGAGGAGAATTACATCCCAATTCTCGAGATTTTTTTTAACCAAACACCTTAACAAGTTACCAAGACTTCTATTAATAACTTCAGTTTGACCACCTGTTTAAGGATGATAAGCAGTTGACAGTTTTAGTGTTGTGCTTACTATGTACCAGAGATTTCTCCAAAAGTGACAAGTAAAACGCACGTTCCTATCTCAAACAATGGTTTTAGGGAGACCATATAGCTTGAAAATCTCATTAAAATATAAGCAAGATATCTTAGACGCGTCAGACGTTTTATTACATGGAATAAAGTGAATCATTTTCCAGAAACAATCAACAACGACCAAGCTAGAATCATATTTTTTTTGGGTGCGCGGAATTCCTAATACGAAATCCATACTAACATCCTCCCAAGGACGATTGGGGACATGGAGAGGTGTGTAAAGACTAATGTTTTGACGACTTTGTTTAGCCGTTTGACAAATTTTGCAAGTACTAACTATTTTACCTACGTCTTTCTTTAAGTTAAGCCAATAGAATTGACGTTCAACTTCTTCAATCGTTTTATCTCGTCCAAAGTGACCAGTTAATTCGCATGCGTGAAATTTTCAAATGATAAACTCTCGAATCGAGGTTTGAAGGACATCCAACTTGTTAGTTTAAAAAAGGTAACCATTCTTTAGGTGGAAACCACTGTTGTCGCCCAATTGCTCATTTTTCAATGTGAGGGTAACATCTTTAAAATTAGGGCAAAACTCATAATTCTCTTTGAATCTTTCAAAGTTGATGATTTTAGCACTCATGATACTTAGTAAAATACGCAACGACTTAATGCATCGACTGCTTGATTTTTCACACTATTTTTGTGTTTTATTACAAATGAGTATGCTTACAAATATTCAACCCAATGACCATGTCGAAAGTCAACCGTTTTTTAGAATGGAGATATCGTAAAGCTTCATGATCCGAATAAAATACAAATTCTTGCGGTAACAAATAGTGATGCCAATAATGCAAGCTTGCACAACTGCATACAATTCTCTATCATATGTTGAACATCGTTGTTTGATGTCATTCAGCTTTTCACTGAAATAAGCGATGAGATGTCGTTTCTGGCTAAGAACGCCACAAATTCTCACTTCCAATGCGTCACATTCAACCTCAAAGGCTTAGAGAAATCGAGAAGTTGCATTACTTGAGCCTCCACCATTCGGATTTTAATAGTATTGAAGGCTTTGGATGTTGCCAATGTCTAACAAAATTCACATTTTTTCATACATTCAGTAACAGAAGCCATAATTGTACCGAGTCCTTTGTTAAAACGACGATAAAAGGTAGTTAATCTATGAAAGCTTCGAACGTCATTTAAGCTTTTAGTCTCAGACCATTCAACAATCGTTTAACCTTAATGAGATCAGGGGATACTCCTGTCGTGGAGAAAATAAAGTCCAAAAAGTTAACACTTTTTGTAAAAAAATGCAGATTTTTTAACATGGGCGCAAATGGTTAAGGGTTGAGGGTTGAGGCTCGAAGAGTAAAAACAATGATATTATCGAAATAAACAACTAGGAATTTACCCATAAAAGGTTTGAGAGCATGAGTCATTACTCTCATGAAGGTACTTGAGGTATTGGTGAGACCAAATGACATGACAAGCCAATCATAAATGTCATCCTTTGTTTTGAAGACGGTTTTTCATTTGTCACCTGAATGAATTCTTATTTGGTGATACCCGCGTCTAAGGTGAATTTTTGAAATGATTTTAGCGTGAGCTATTAAATTCTACAAATTATCAAGTTTGGGAATGAGAAAATGATACTTTACAGTAATTTTGTTGATGACACGACTATCAATGCACATCCTCCAAGTACTGTCTTTTTTTGAAATCAGAAGGACTGAAATTACGCAAGGGCTTAAACTCTCACGAATAAATCCTCCACTCATAATTTCTACGAAAGACCAATAAATCATTGATGAATTTAAGGATGTTTTTTCTGAATACCTTCTTGACCAACTACCTCCATTAGGAGATGTTCAACACGAAATTGAGTTCATTCTGGAAGTATCCCTTCCAAGCTTACCTTACTACGGAATGAACTCCTCTGAACATATGAGCATTGGTAAGAAACATCCACGAAATTGATTATCATTGGAAAACTGCAATAACCAAATATCCGAGGAACAGTTGGTGCGGGACAGTAGGGCTATTGTGGTGAACCCTTCGTCCAAGAACAGTTTGGTGTGGAAATGGCCGAATAGGGCGGAACCCGCCTGGTGCAATCATTAGGGTACTGGACTCGCAGAACTAGAGGCGGGAAACTAGGAGGCGCGGGACTGGTGACGTGAAACCAGAAGAGCGACGAGTGAGGATGACAGAAATCGACGTTGAAAAAGTTGTTCTTCACGTTGAAGAAGCTTCAACTTGCGAAATCAGCTTCAGCTTCAACTTCAGCAGAAACACGAAAAAGAACTTGCGAAATTGTGAGCTTTTATTGGTGAAGAATAGGATGATAGAACATTGTCAATGAGAAAGAAGGGTATGAAACAGACGAGGAATGGGCTGAGGATAAAGAGGAGAAGAGGGAAGATATGAAGGAGAAGCACATGACTCGAACAAGAATTCGAGAGGCGATGATGACGTGTTCGAAGATGAGAGGAGGAAGAAGACTGCAAAAATGAAGACTCGAATGGCCTGAGGATTTGAGGGCAGCCTAGTGCGCGACAAAAGTACCTAGAATTAACTATTTGAGAATATAATCTTTTTCTGCTCTGATACCAAATTTGATGTAGCAGTGGATTAGGAAGAAAAAAAAAGAGAAATTAAAGGGAGGAAAGAGGAGAATAATAAGGTTGGAAAATAGAGAATGTTTTATTTAATCAGGAATGTTCTTCAATAATTTGTCTCTTTAGTTACAATGCTGAATTTTAAATAGAAAAAATAGGTGACATTACTTCGTAAGTTTGAAAGGCTAGGATATTAATGAATTATAAAACAAATAACAAGAAACTAGACTATTAATGAATAATAAAGAAATATAATAAAAAATTATGACGTTAAATGATGTCCTCATCAGATTAAAACAAGAGTAATAGAGTTATTTTATTTTATTTTTTATGATGAGAAAGCTGCACGTGACTTGTCTTGAAAGTCCTTTTTGTCTCTACTTGTCCTTGTGAAGTAAAGCTTTGGTTAATCGAGGGAACATTGTGTAAACAATGTCTTGGTTTGAGCTTTTTATTTGTAATACATTATTCGAATGTTTCGAACAATATTCAATTTCTCGAACTACCTATTTTCTAAAAGTTAATTGTCCCTAGAAATACTCATTGAAATTAGTTGGAAAAAAAAAAAAATCAGGGTATGTTTTAAAGGCTTCCATCAATTTGTTTATTTTTTTCTCTCCCTCACTAAATTTATATCTTGTATCCTGGAGAAGCAACTGTGAAGTGAGTTAATGTAATTGCTTTAGAAGTTTATATTTGTTCTATGTTTTGTATTGTAAACAACTTTATCACGAAAGCATGATAATTATACAATCTAAATAAAATTTTTTAGATTAGGTGATACTTTGAAGGTGCAAGATTTAAATGCTATTTTGAGACATTTTGGGATGCTGAACAGAAAGAAGGATCTTTCACAGGTATTTAAACCTTCAATACAAATGTCAATTTTTCTCACTATGGAGCATATAAGAATTATTATGATGACTATCTCTCTGATTAATTGCTTCTTTGATTAAGCATTTCGTTTCTTCAACCTTTTCTATTATTTCTTTCTTTTCCCTTCCCAATACTTCATCCTTTCATGTACATCTTTGGTTTACTTACATCAAATCTAAAGAAATTACCTAAAATACTAATGCTGTATTGAGAGACAATGTAGCAGCAAGGAATGTGGTATAATCCCTTGTCTCATAAATGAGAAATTTGGTAGCAAAAAATATTAACTTTATTTATATCTAACAATTAATGGATGTTTCAAACATTCAAAAGTCTTGGTTTGTTCCAATAAACTGAAGATTTTCCTCCTTGCCTTCATTTATCTCTAATTACCTCTTTTTAGTCAAAACTCATCTATCTTATCCTTGTTTAAGTTATGAATCACTTCTTCTAATTAAAAATCAAATTGTAGATATTAATAGATATGATATTTGTGATTAACTAATAACTATTTAAAGTATAACTAATATATATTAAAAAGACTAAACCATCTGTTTGTATTATTAAGGCTTTATCTCAGAGCTGATTGGGGGGAGTAATGATACACCTTAGTGAGAAGGGAGCACCATTAGTGTTATAGGCCTTAGTGGGGAGGGAGCAGTGAGCATTAGTCGGTTAGCCGGTTTGTAGCCCATGTGGCAGATTTGTTAGCCTACGTGTCAGATGGGTTTTTTGGGAGTGGGAGGAATTGTAAAGTGGTGGGAATAGAGGAAAATGGGGGGGAGGAAAAAGAAATTTGTTAGAGTCATTTGGGGGTGGCAAGCCGCCATTAAGGTGCTTGGTAGTTTGTAATCTTTCTGGTGTTTTTATTGTTTGAATCCTTTATTTCTGGGGTTCTATCACAATTTAATTAGATTTTTATTTATGCTCCGGTGTTACCAGACTAGCCTTTTCTTTTGATCCTAATTAACACTTTGTCCAAAGTTCAAGATAATAAAATGTTGATCAATTATAAGTCAGATGTGATCCATTGGGGTATAATCACAGTAAAGGCAAAATCTCACAGGTTGTCTTTGTATGGCCAAATTATCATTGGGAGAGTTACGATTTTCCTATTGAAGGGATATATCATTTGTTTTAGCTGTTGTAGTTGTAGAAATTAGGGAGGATATATTTGATTTTAACCACTTTAATTAGTTCCATAGACGAGGCTAGCATTAATTTACAAAATTTATTGAATATTCTAGATTAAGTGTTCCTATAAAGCTTTAAGCGTCTATTCTACTATTATTGTTTATCAAATCATTCCTCTAACGGATAAATATGAGATAGAGACTGAGAGTTCACTCTATCACCTCGCTTGTAGTTGACATTGTTGTTTTGCATGGCTGATCATTGTTATTGTTACAGAATTTTGACTGGATGCGACAAAATGGGAAGATCGATGTTTCTTCTTATAGCAGTTACATAAAGTTCATGGGTAGAAGTCTGAGTTCTTTGAAGGCACTGGAGATATATAATAGCATTACAGATACATCAATTAAAAATAATATTTTCATTTGTAATTCTGTTCTAAGTTGTTTGGTGAGAAATGGAAATTTCGATAGCGGCATCAAATTGTTTAATCAGATGAAGGCGGAAGGTTTAAGTCCAGATGTTGTTACGTACAGCACGGTATGATACTTAATTACCTGATTGCATTATATGACTAATATTCACGAACGCTGTTTACTAATGAGTGCATTGTAATGGCATTAGTGGGTATAATAGCTTATCAATAGATTAATAAAAACTTGCTATTAACTACTTTTTGTTGCATATCATATTATACTTGCAAAATAAAGCAAAAGCGGGCATACTTTTAGTTTCCCCTCAACAAATATGGTGTACTTGTCACATATTAAAATGACCTAAAACTCTCACATTAATTTTAGAAAAAGTATTGTTTTTCTCTTAAAATATGAATTATGTGAATTCTTTTGTCAAAGACACCGGTCAACTAAATTTTAGTTCTTTTCAACATTGTTTCCTTGGAGTGATTTCTTTAGTTCTTTCCATGTGCAGCTCAACTGGATAAGCATGGATAACTATTTTCCTCAGTGACTGTTTCTATTTGTTGTTATGGGAGTTTAGTTTTCTGTTTATCATCTCAAGAAACGAAGTGGACATTTACTTTTTGTCAGTCAAATAGCTATCAGGATATACTCAAAATTTATGAGATTGCTTCACGTCAAATATTCATTTGTTAATTCTCTATTGCTTCTTTAGCTGCTTGCTGGCTGTATCAAAGTCAAACATCGGTACTCAAAGGCATTGGAGCTCGTTCATGAGTTACAAAGTAATGGGATGCAAATGGATGATGTAATTTATGGAACACTTTTAGCTGTTTGTGCTTCACACCACAAGTGGCAAGAAGCAGAGAGATATTTCAAACAGATGAATGATGAAGGTCACTCACCAAATGTGTTTCACTATGCTTCCTTGCTTAATGCTTATTCCGTTGGTGGGAACTATATAAAGGCTGAAAAGCTGGTTCAAGATATGAAATCAGCAGGGTTAATACCAAATAAGGTTTGTTGTAACATTTATTTTCATATTAATTTGGTTTTGTTTTCGTTTGAGATTTATGGCAGAAAGCAGTACCAGTGAAATTTTACAGATGAAGGATTTAACATTTTAATACATGAATTAGAATGCATTTGATTACTAATGATGAATTATATAAATATGTTAAAAGTGTTGTTTTTTTTTTACATTTTCGATAATGTTACAGAGGAGAAAGATACTTGTATTAAAAAAGTCTATGATGAAACAAAAATTACATTTTTCGTGTTCACTTCCCAATGTTGTTCACTATGCCTCAGTTAGTCCTTGTTATAGAAACCTCAGTCGCTCTCTTACTGGTGGATTCCCCGTTTACCTTGTGCTGAGTAGCCTTTTCTTTGGATATGGTGGTTTGTTTCTCTTTTCTTCACGGTTTTCTATTCTCTACATATTTGATCATTAGTATCTCGTCGGGAGGCTGGAAGGAAATGAGTTTTTCTGATTGTTTCAGGTCCTCGTTTCTTAGATATGGAGATTTTGTCTTGGGAAATTTCCGAAGATCTTGAACTTTGTAAAATTGGGAAGAAAATATTATAAAGTACTAATGACGATCCAAGGTATGCTATTTCTAATGGAGTGTTATTATTCAAGGATCGAATCTTAATTTCACCCAATTCTTTGCTCAAGGAAAAAATATTGGAGTAGTTTCACTCTACTCCTATGGGCAGACACTCCGGTACTTGGTGTTTTTTCAAAAGATTGAGTACATTGGCTGGGATTATCAAAAGATGTTAAATAGGTAGTAGAAAATTGTGAAATTTGTCAGAGGAATAAAACAGAATCAGCTAGCCCTGCCAGGCTCTTGTAGCCGCTGCCCATTCCAGATAATGTGTGGGAAGATGTCTCGATGGATTTCATTGATGGGCTTCCAAAGTCGTGGGGTTACGATGTTATATTAGTCACTGTGGATTGATTCACTAAGTTTGCACACTTGGTGGCCTTGAAACACCTGTTTTCGGTTGAGGAAATAACTGAAGTTTTTTGTAAAGAGATTATATGACTTCATGGTATTCCGAGAAACATTTTATTTTTTGATTTTACTAATTTAACTTATGACTTTGAAAAAATTGAATGAGTAGCCATATGAAGTGAAAATCTCATCATAGTCAGCAATAGAGACAAAAGGCATCACTACTTGAAGAAAAACCGAGTACCATAGAGACAAGGTCCCTGTTTGGTAATGTTTAGTGTAGGAGGTTGGTGTACGAAGCGGTTGCACATTAAGGAAGTTGCACATCAAACTTTAAAGGAAAGGAAAATTTTGTTGGAAGCATTGGCAGAGTGGTGTTAATGAGGTGCTCCAAGATTATGCACGTTGAGGACATGGTATAAGTGGGCACCTGGGCGGCAGGTAGTGATAGACCGACCCAATAGACCGACCCAATATAAATAATTAAGTAGCATTTTTAGAAGATATTTTTGGAATTAGTTGCAGTAGGATGAAAGAGTGTCATTTAAATGGATGTATTTTACAATTCTCTAGAAGATATTATTTCAAGGAGGTGCATCATCAAAGTTATTTTCTGAAAGTTAGTTTTCTAAAGGGAGAATTAACATATTTTTCAAATGTCTACGCTATCGTTTTAATTTCATCTTTCATTGTATCATTCTTGTTGTGTTGTAATTAAATTCTTAGGTATCCTATCTAATGCTATTTTTATTTTGAATTTCAATTAGATATGATTTACACTTTAACTATAGATAGATAGATGGGATTTGAATAAAAAGAGGTCATTAGAGATAGAAGGGGTGTAGGAAGGAAAATATAGGATTTTTGGTTAAGAACCAAGACTCTCGAATGCTTGGATCATTGATTTGTTATTAGAATTGAATCAAGTCAATAACTTTTTCTAGTCGATAACTTTTTCTATCTAATCTCTTATTATTATTTTTATTTGTGAGGATCGGGGCCATGCCAAATATCTTCCTTGATTGTCACTAACCTAGAAAACTCAACTAAAGCTCAAATTCATGCTGTATGAAACTAATAAAAAGATTTAGTAGTTCACTAGGCTGTGCCTTTGAGGAAAAAAAACGAGTTAACAAATACTTGCTTATGAATTATGCTTGCTCATGCTCGGGCAATTGTAGAGATTTTATATGTGCACTCTGAGATCTGGTGTATGTGAATAATTGCATTCTTCTCTGTGCATATGATGAATCATCATGCTGCATAAAGAGTTTTTCCCCTGACAATTTTGGATTCAATACTTTATAACTATGTTTCATATTCTTTGCCTATTCAGGTAATTCTCACTACCTTGTTAAAGGTCTATGTTAAAGGAGGGTTGTTTGAAAAATCCAGAGAGCTATTATTGGAACTGGAGTCTCTGGGCTATGCCAAAGATGAGGTTTGTGAGTGCCTATGTTGGTTCTACGTGTGAAGATATGTCCTTGTAGGCTATTTGTCTCTTTTTTGTTATTATAATTTTCCATATCTCTTTGATGCAGTTACTTGTGTTTTAAAGAAAATGCTGTTGACATTTAACGCACACAAACTTGAGGCAAACTGCCATTGTAGTCATCATGCTATTAGTATATTTTCTTTGTTATTTCTCTTCAACTACTTTTGACTCTTCTTTTAACTCTTCGACTTAAATTAATGTAGATGCCGTTCTGTTTATTAATGGACGGACTTGCCAAGGCGAGGCGTATAGAGGAGGCTAAAGCAGTTTTTGATGAAATGAAAGCAAAACAAGTTACATCTGGTATGTTATTTTTGCTAGTTTGATGTTTCAAGAAACTTGTTCCCTTGCGTAAATTTATACTTTCACTTGCTTTGAGTGAAATGAGAGGCAGGAGCCCTAAATTTATATTGGAAGATTGTTATATCCCTTGATTTATAGTGAATTAATTGGAAAGAAACTTTATCATTTCCACAATTAGAACATAAGAAGGGAAATTGTCTTAGCTGTCTTTCGTTGGTTTTCCTTTTATTAACCAGTGGTTCAAATCTTTGACATCTTTCTTGGCTAAGAACCCAACCGCATGTTTCATCAAGACAACGATACAACCCATAGAGAAATCAAAGACGCGTTCCTTCTCCAAACGTTTGGCGTTCACCTAGCATCACTCCTTATAGTTCCAATCATTATTGTAATAAAGGTTCAGCTCTTGCCAAAAATTAGTAAGATGGTTATAGTATTCAGTAACACTAAGCATATCTTGCTTCCGATCTCGTAAACGAGATTTTATGTCAAAAATCTTAGCCAAATTATCTAAGTTTGAATAAATTTCTTTAATAGATGGCTAGAGTTATGCAGTGATTTGGTGAAATAGGTATTTCCTCCCAATTTCAATTTGCATGGAGTTTACCAACCAGGAGATAATCATTGAATTTTTTAAGTCCCACTGTTGGTAGGAGGGATGTATTTCAATCGATTATGAGGAGTCACCAATGAGGAAGGAGAGACGCCCTTTGTCACAGAGAAATAAGGTAACGGATTGGGGCTATTGTAAAAAGTTCTTGTCGTTTAGTTTATGCAAGGTGATTTGTAGAGATGGATGATCGGCGAGGCGAAGAAGAGGAGTAGTGGAGATGATTTGAGGTCCAATAGAACCGCCAACGTTAGTTTGAGAGGAGTTAGGATGGTGGTCGGCCATGAAGAAAAAACCTACAACAGAGAGGGGAAGACCGAGAAAGTGACCGCGAAGAAGACTGATACCGCAACTTCTAATGATACCAACGGAGACGCCCAAATTCTAACAATGTCGTGTATTGCGAGAGAAAAAAAACTTCGGCAATCATCTTAGGTAAATCAAAAAGTATTAAGAGAGAACCTGCTTCTGATACCATGAAATAAAAAGAATCTTATTTTTTTTAATATAATTTTACAAGTAGTACTATGTCTACTTTATAGAAAAATTCTAACGATACCAGCGAAAACACCCAATTTCTAACAATGGCATGTATTGCGAGGAAAAAAAAAAAAACTTTGGCTGTCACCTTAGGGAAATTAGAAAGTATTAGAAGAAAACTTGGTTATGATACTATGAAATAAAAAGAATTTTATTTTTTTATTTCTTTCAACATAATTTTACAACTAGTATTATGTCTTTTTTATAGAATAATTCTAATTTAGGAAAAAATAATAAACTCTATGAATCAGGATACAAGATATAAAACTAAAAATAAAGAATAATTTGTTAATTTCTAATTGATTAATTTTTGATCTATTTATGCCAACAGTAACTTTCCATGTCGTTGACGATTAAGCTGAAGTAGTTCCAACCAAGTATGACCATGCAGAAGCTCTTTCCTTTAATTTATATGCTGCGAGTTTGAATTGATTTTCGTTTGCAATATTTATATAGTCGAAAATTTTGTTCATCAAGATTTTGAATGTCAGAGTCGATTTTCTTGTAAGACAAAAGGCCTCGCCGGATGTTGACATGGTTGGAACGACTGTTAATTGATTGATTCTTGGCGCAGATAGGTGCCAAAATTGGAAAGTTTATGAGTTGGAGGGTTACAAGTCGAAGGTTTTGTGAATTCCATCGAACCTTCTTTAAAATCATTGATACATTGGCTTCAAGTCCTTGTTCGATAATCTCAAATTGGCGTTCATTGACAGTGATTTTTGCCCACTAGAACATTTGTTAGTAACAAGTTCGAGGTGAAAATTCTTTATTTGGTATTAATTTTGTGCAATAGAAGTTTTGTTTTGATACAAAATGAAAAATTAGAGAATAACTCTCTGGAAATGAAGTAATTCAGTATCAAAACCTAAAGTTTAAAATTTATGTTTTAACACAATTATTTAAATAGAGTTTAAGTCACGATTTGAAATCTCTAATAAGATAAAAATAAATCTTCTACAAAAAAGATAAAGTTTATATAAGAAATTAAAACAAGTAAAATTAAATTACAATATGAAATAAAATAAATTATTAAATTATCAAGGCTCATGGGCGTAGGCATGAAGTGCATCAATTATGATATAAAAGTTTGTCAGGTAACCCCATAAATATGGAATTCATGATAGAGTAATTGATTATTTAATGTTTTAGGTTGGTTATTTAAATGGTTGTAATGGTGTGAATAATAAAGAAATCAGTTCCTTAAATTATTTCTAAGGTTTTGACGTATCCAATCCTTGCCAAATTTTGGTCATCTTGGTACAATATACAGTCATATCTCTTTTCTTGCATTATATTGCAGACTTGTTCTTTTAATGCAAGATGTGTGTAGAATAAAATTGTTGTTTCCCAAATTTCTTCGGCAGTTGATTCTTTTCCCTTGTGTGCTTCTTATAGGCTTTGGTCTTTGTGGGCAACTTTTGTTAATGAACAAATTTGAGTTATGGATAGGAATGTTGGTGTTGTGTGGTTTGGGCAACGGACATAATGTTTTTCGGAATCCCCTCTCAATAGACATAGCAATATATTGTCAGATGATTGATAATAATGTTTTTCACTTCCTTTCACTCACCATATACACTCTTTGTACTGTTATACGTCTCTTTCACTACACACACCTTCACTCTTATGTTCATAACTAACTGTCTCAATTAATGCTTAATATAGATTTACCATCTAATTATAATTGTGTCCTAGTAATTCTCTTTATTTTACTTACTCACTGTTGACCTAAGGTTGAACAATATTTTTTTTTTAATTATTTTGTCTTAACGCGCCGAATATAAATATTCTGTTCAATTTAGTTACAGATAAGACTGTTATGACATTTATTAAAGAGAATATAAGGGTTCAATTCAACTTGATCACAACTTTGATGTCTCATCCTTTTTTTCCATATCATTTTGTGGCATGGATTATATAACTCAGAACTTCAAACTTTCTGGCAAACTTTTATTTTAGTTTGTCTTTAAATCTTCTTACAGAACCAAAGTATACTGTGAAACAATTGTTTTTTTTTTAATTTTATTTATTTCTTCTGAACCATCTTACTTACAGATGGCTATAGCTACAGTATCATGATATCTGCTTTTTGCCGTGATGGGCTTTTGGATGAAGCAAAACAACTAGCAAAAGATTTTGAAGCAGCATATGACAGATATGACTTAGTTATGCTGAACACATTGCTTTGTGCCTACTGTAAGAGTGGGGAAATAGATAGTGTCATACAGTTGCTTCGAAAGATGGACCAGTTAGCAATTAGTCCGGATTACAGTACCTTCCACATCTTAATAAAATATTTCTGTAAACAGAAGCTGCATTTACTTGCCTACAAGACCATTATGGACATGCATAGTAAAGGACATCAGCCAGAAGAGGTACGAATGTTTACCTCTAATAAGAGATCCTTGTATATAAATAAATTAAACAAAATGATAATAAAAAAGTAAACCTAATGATATAAATTATGAGAAAATAGAAATGATGTAATAATGAGATTTGTTTTTTTACAAAGATCAAAATTTAGTAACTTGTGCAAGGAGAGGTAATTTAAACAAGATTATTTGCAGGAGCTTTGTTCTTCTTTGATGTATCATCTTGGTAAGATGAGGGCTTATTCAGAAGCTTTTTCAGTGTACAAAATCTTAAGGTACAGCAAAAGGACAATGTGCAAAGCTCTTCATGAGAAGATTCTACACATTCTGATTGCAGGAAATCTCCTAAAAAATGCTTATGTTGTAGTCAAGGTACTAATACTTCTTAATAAATCTTGCGGTTTACTATGACTTCAATGATTAGGCTATAAACAATGTTTGCTGACAGGATAATGCAGGATTGATTTCTTCACCTTCCATAAAGAAGTTTGGAACTAATTTTGTGAAGTCAGGTGATATAAACTTAATTAATGATGTTATGAAGGCCATCCATGGATCGGGAAATCAGATTGATCAGGTTACAACAGAACGAATTCTATTAAAATGTTTGCAAGTAGTAGATAGTCAGCATCTTAATAATGGTCTCAGGCATTTTAGCATGAACTCTTGATAGCATTGTGCAATTTTATTTGTGTCGACTAGAGTATCGCCCTAAGTTTAATGCCTCAATTGTGTTGATGTTTTTTTGCCATGCAACCTTAATTATCCCTGTATGTTATTGTATTTTTTCTTATAAGAAATATTGTATTAAGAAAAGAAGGTATTACAAATATGGAAGTCTAAAAATATTAGACTATGGAAAAAAAAAGACAGAAGAAGCTTTTTCTTTCCATTAGGAAAGAAGCATATCTAAGTAATGGGTGCAAAAATTTTTAGAAGCATAAACCTTCTTTGAACAATAAGCACGCGTAGCAATGATGAAATTAATATTTTTTTAAAGGTTTGTAGTTGATTCTTTATCATCAAAGATAACAACATTGCGAAGTAACGAAATAATAAAAAAAAAAAAAGCCAAAACTCCTAATCTCAATATTAACTTTCGTTTTTTAGATCTTTCATTTCTATTAAGGATCTCGAGATGGAAGCACTTAATTTCCAAATGCACCCTATAGTCCGATTGAAAAGAGAAAGTAATTACTTCTAAATGCTTCTAATGAGTTCACCATTAATCATAATGTGAGTGTTAGTTTCCTCAAACTCATTAAAAAAATATCAACAATGTGAGGAAAGAGCCGAGAAATGAGTTTTCTTCAAGATTTGATATTAAGTATATAATTTTTCATACATAAGAATTCAAGTAAAAATTTAGATTTTGGATGAAATTCTTTTCTTTTAAACAAAGGGGGAAAAAAAAAATCTATAGTAGAAGTAGATGTTAGTTTAGAAAAAAAAAAGATTTGGAAGAAAAGTTTGTTAGATGGTTAAAAAACCATCTTCTGGTGTCGGTGATAATCATTCTTGGAGAGAAAGAAGAGATAGACATACGAATAGCAGAGAACTCAATAAGTTCATAGATGTTTGTCTCTCTTATGAAGGAAAGATGCGAAATATTGTGAGCATTATCCATGTCGAAAAGATATACAATGGAGAAATTTTTATTACGAGACAACCCATAAATGTTAGGAAAACAACCACCGAAAGGAGTATCCCCAATCCACCTATCTTCTCAAAATTGAACGAGGGCTCCGTTCCTCACCTAAAATGCAATGCAATCTTGAAAAGATGAAAAAAAGAGAAATGTCTCTAAGAATTGCGAAATGAGACTCGATTAGCAGGGTAGGTAACCCAGCCAAAAATCATGAGGTCATATTTGCTCTTACTCACTGTGTGCATCAAGGTAAATTACCTCTTTTAGGCATTGCCGGTTCCATGAAGTTCTTAAAAAACGTTAAGTAAGTTTGACTTAATAATTTCCCATGAATCTTGGGAAAATGCCATAGTAAAGCCGTCTGGCCTAGTAGCTTTGAAAAACGTTAAGCAGGTCTTGCTTAATCAATTCCCTTGAATCTTGGAAAAAAACTAGTAAAGTCGTCAGACCTAGCAGCTTTGTCTCTATCACTAGTGAACACTGCTCTTCGAATTTTATCGAATTTCATCTTCATCAAAATTTCTAAACAGATGAACAACCATGTCTGGGTGGTTGGCTTGCCAATCAATACCCAGCAAGTCCGAAAGGGGTGGGTTCTGAAATAGAGAGTTTTGAAGTAGTCTGTGATTTAATAATCGAGAGGTTCTTCCTCAACCGTTAGAGTCCCATCACAACAAGAGACTTTGTTCATGAGCTTATTAATTTTCCTACCATTTGCAACCCAATGGAAAACTTTGGTGTTATTATCCGACAAGTTGAGATCTTTTAAATCTAATATTTTGCATTCAAGAATGAGCTTCATATATAAGAATTTCTTTAAATCACGCCTTAAGATTTTATCTTTCCAGTCTCTGAGCATCATCGAAATCTTGTTGAACATCCACCCAAGTCGAGCGACTGGATTCTATTTTTTATGCGAGCTTATGCCCGAGGAGATGTCACGTGGTTGAGCCTCCTTGAGTTGGCTGGACTGCTTAACCCTTGAAACTCAAACCCCCCATTTGTGAGACCCTAGTGTTGTTGATAGACTCCAATTTCGTCTAAGATAACAATGTCTGGATTCTCTTTCATAATGACTTCTTTGATGATACATTTTTTATCACTAGACCCCAAAGCTTGCACATTCCAACTTAACTAACCTTAAAGCTCCCATAAAGATACCATTAGATGTTAACTGGAGTTGAAGCTTGCGATGATGAATTTCCCAAGGGCCACTGATTATTTAACTTTTAGTAAAATAGTTTTCCAACGAAGCCATTCCTCCTTGTTCAAATCAAGGTTGACTCGACTCATGTTCTTCCAGGTTTTATCATCCCCATCACCATAAATGATTATGTAACTAACTTGTCATTATGAGATTCCACTTGCTGATTGTGCTGCTCTGTATCTTGAACATCTTCGATAATAGGTCTCATTATGCAATCTTGAGAGAGACTATAAAATCATCTAATCAGAATGCACAGTAAATGAAGGGTTAGGTATACCTGGAAGCGGTTGGGCAGAAATGTATTCCTCCTTCCATATGGTGCCCAAACATTTCCAAACTTTTATTTGTCCAATGTGGCGATTCAAAGGAAGTTCCTTCCACTGTTGGCTGTGTTGAAGAAGGCTCTCCTCCAAAGGAGGTGACATTAGTTGAGTTGGGAGGGAAGAAGTTGCAATTTGCGTGGCTACATTCTTATTGGCTCTCTTGGGCTCCAATATTTTTGAAGAAGGATCGATAGGTTTGCTTTAAGCAGCCATCTTTTGAATCATTGACTGATATACCCCCTTTCTTTCTCTCCCATCAAAGCTAGAGGTGATGAAACACCGTGATTCTGGCTACCATCGGGATTGGTGTGTTTTTGTTGTAAAGATCTAATCTCTACGGAATATTATTTGCCAAGGAGAGGAATAGACAATTTGGGCAGAACATATCCACTTTTTGTACCCCACACCTTGATTCTAGCCTCTGAAATCTTACTGAAAGATTTTGCATGCTAGTCGACTTCCCAGAGCCCTCCACAAAAAACTCCCATCAATTCTCATGTTTTGTTATTCCAAAGATTGAACGGAATACCTTGAATTGCCATCCACTCTACTTTACATTCTTCCTTATAATCCTCAAGAACATTTTCCTCTCAAACTCTGAAGTAAACCTTTAGAGAAGGACTGTCCAGCAACTTAACATTATATTCTTTTCCTTGTCATTTCTACAAAAACATAATGCCATATTTGGACAAAATGGAGCAAAGGAAATGTGAATGTGTATGAGTTGTTTCCGCAGGCATCTAATCTCACCCCAATTAATATATGCATCCTCCTTGGTGCAAACCACTGC
This sequence comes from Begonia peltatifolia, assembly GCA_022433055.1. Lineage (NCBI taxonomy): Eukaryota > Viridiplantae > Streptophyta > Magnoliopsida > Cucurbitales > Begoniaceae > Begonia > Begonia peltatifolia. Next base: position 13,104,513 of record CM039528.1, read on the forward strand.
ATTTTCCAACGCGTCCTTCCAGTTCTGTTCAGATTTATCACTGGCAGATAATTTTGAAGGTTTGTTAAGTGAAATATTTATTGATTAGCTAGATGGTTGATGAATTTCCTCTATACATACTCCTTCCTTTCTTCGAGCCTAAGGGGTGAGACCCCTCTCTGGTTCTTACCTGACCTTGTCTTTGAGCCATTGACACTGAAAGCTAACATCTTGTGCGATAGCAAATCAGAGAACTTCTTCCAATAAATGCCCTCCTTTCCACTTGGAATCTTGATGAACCTTCTACCGCCTTGATTTGAAATTTTTGAAATTTCAATAGAAGACCCGTAGTAGTTGGACATTCTCTCTATGATCATAGTATTTTTTCTAGTATGTCTAGTTTTACAAAAATTTCATTTGAGAATGATTGAGCTGCCTGTGAAACCTTTACAATAGCCCAGTCTAAATCATTACTTTCCAATTCTAACGAAAATTGGCCTCTTCTGCTCAATTCAATAATGAAAAACTTTGCACTAGTAACTGAATCCATCGTAAAAGTTTTGTTTTCGAAATCCATCGAAATTGTATGGGACTTCATCTTAATGCAAGCATGATCATACCGATTATGGGCATTCACATAGCTCATTTGCACACCATAGTGAGCAATTCTCCTTTTTCTTCTTCTGCTAATAACAGTCGTCCATGGACCTTCTTCAGCTTGAACATTATCCTCTCTAGCATTAAGGTTTTTTGCACACCTTCCATTCATATAACTAGGAAGCCAATCTTTGGGGAGTAGTACGTTCTAGTAAATGATCAGGGAGCTGCCGGGTAGAGCTTGCTAAATCAGCAATGATGCGATGCTGGAGCTAGAGGCAGCAACCAAAGGAGGACACAGAGCCTCGAAACACCAACAGACAGAGCTTGAATGCTTCCCAACAGACAGATGGGAAGAGCTTGACGACCACCTCTTAACCTCTGTTAAGAAACTTGGCACTCTGTTGAAGTCGGCCAGAGAAGATACGTAGATTCCCTTTCTGAAGAGGAAAATTTCTGCTCAAAACTGAAGTATTTTATCAAAGTTGTTTCTTCAAAAAAAAAAAAAAAAGATTAAATAGTTAACGACTCCCTTTTGAATGAGAGTATCCAGAGCAGGTTCCATACTTCTTATGTCAGGAGTAAATTTTGATTATGCCGGAGACAAAATTAATAATTAATAATTTCTAAATTCAAACTTAAATAATGTAAAACTCAAAAATTACTTAAAAAGGTAGATCAAATAATTGTTGATTTCTTTTTTCCAGATGAACTACTTATTCCGCTTTGTTTTTGTTGAGATATGTTAATGACTCAGAAATAAATAAATAAATTAGATTTGTTAGGTATTCCTAATTTATAGAGATTTGATTTTGTTTATACATGTGTAATTTATTTTATGTCACAGATTAGTTTATTTGTTCTTAATTTCTAGACATTAATTTAAATCTGTACTCTATATATTTTACAATTATAAATAGTATAGTGATTCTCTGTCTTTATAGTATCAGAGTAGTGAATATTTCATTCTTCTTCTCCACGATGAAGAACATAGATTAGTGTGGCACGCCCAGTGGGACTAGAGCCCACAATCGCCTAGTGGCACTTTGGCGTTCTCCTCTATCGTCGAGCGGAGACCGGTGATCGGCATTCTCTTCTGTGGTTGGTGCCCTAATTGCCAGTTTGCAAAACAGAAGTTTTAAACACTTCTACTCGAAGTTCACACCTCACGCTCACAACTCACAAGCTGCATCTTTCTCAGTTTTCGTTCGAAGTCCAGGGACTACGCCTCCACGCTATCCAACTTTTTTCTACTCGAAGTCCTTCCTTCGAATTTTGATCATCGAAATCTCAAGTCCAGCATGTTTAGTTTGAACTCTCGTTCCTTCGAGTTCGAACGCTTCTGCCATGTGCTCTACCTTTCAACTCGCGGCTGAAGAAGTTATGTCAACATGACAGAACAAACTCTACGCACCGGTACTAATGGTGATTTTACTCAACATTTGACTGTTACTTCTTATAAGTTAAATGAAAGTAACTTTCTTCAATGACATCAAAGTGTCAAGCTCTTTGTTCAAGGAAAAGACAAGTTTAGATATCTCCCTGGATCTGTAATGAAGCCTGAAGATGAAGGTGAAAACTACGACATATGAGAGGATAAAAACTCAATGGTCATGTCTTGGCTGGTGAATTCAATGGAATCAGATGTGGGTTGGACCTATCTCTTTCTTCCAATAGCAAATGAGATATGGGAAGCAGTGAAAGAGACGTACTCAGATTTTGGTAACGCAAGACAACTCTTTGAGATCAAAACTCAATGAAGGAAGGCCAAACAAGAAGAAAAGAGTGTAATTTAATACTACACTGACCTCAAAACTATATGGCAAGAGCTTGATTTGTTCTGTGATTACAAGTGGAACTATGCAAAGAACAGTGCCTTATTTAGAAAAACAGTCGAGAAAGAAAAGAGTTTTCGATTTCTTGGTAGGCTTGAACAAAGAGTTGGATGAGGTACGAGGACACATATTTAGTCGAGATTCTCTCCTAAGTACTCATGAATAGTTTCCTGAAGTATGGGCCATGAGTCAACCATTCTTACTGCAGAGACCTCAGCTTTGATTACCACTAAGTCGTATCAGTCCACTCAGAAGTATCCTAAACGCTCAGATTGACTAGTCTGCTAGTTCTGTCATAAACTCGGGCTCATTAAAGCAAAATGTTGGAAACTACATGACAAGCCTGTAGATTTCAATCCAGCCAAATTTTCTCATAACATCAAAGGAGGCTTTCAGGGTTCACATGAAGAACCAACAACGTTTCAGTCATCTGGTGATAATTCTTTTTTCAACAAGAAAAACCTAGAACAATTGTATTGTTTGTGGATTTTACATCAGTCTGCTAATATTACATCCAATCCATCGTCTTCCTTAGCATAAAAAAGTACTCATGGAACAGTTTTTTGTGTTAAATTAGAAAAATCTGACCACTGGATCATTGATTCAGGGGCCACTGATCATATTACCGGTTCATCTTATATGTTTTCAACCTATTTTTCTTGTTCTGGCAATCAAAAAGTCAAAATTGCAGATAGTTCAATGTTTGCAATTGCTGGAAAAGGTTCTATCGTTGTCTCATCTTCTCTTACCTTAAACAATGTCCTTCGTGTGCCTAACTTATCTTGTAACCTAATTTCTGTTAGCAAAATAACCTATGATTTTAACTGTCTAATCAAATTTGTATCTGTTGGCTGTGTTTTTCAAGACCAATACTCGGGAAAGATACTTGGCAATGCTGAAGAAAGTGGTGGTCTTTACTCCTTTGCCTCCAATAGCCTTTCGAGTAAATAATTTTAGAAACTATGTTCCCCTAATTTTTTATCTTTAGAAAATAAAATAATTTTATGGCACTATAGACTGTCATCCTAACTTTAGTTATTTGACCATTTATTTCCTGTTTTATTAAAAAATAAAGATTGTGGTTCTTTTCAATGTGAGATTTGTCAATTTGCTAAACATAAGATATTTGTTTATCCTACTTTAGCATACATGTCATCTAAATTTTTTTCCCTTATTCATAGTGTCATTTGGGGACCATTTAAGGTTAAAAATCTGTCTGGCTTTGGATGGAATATCACTTTTATTGATGATCATACAAGAAACATGTGGATTTATCTTTTTGAAGAAAAATCTGAAGCTGTTGAAATTTTTAAAAATTTTAATTCTATGATATAAACTCAATTTCAATCTCAAATTCAAGTTTTTAGAACTGATAATGGAAGAGAATATTTTAACAACATTCTTGGTAAGTTTCTTGTAGAACATGACGTTATCCACCATAATTCGTGTGTTGATACACTCCAACAAAATGAAATTGCCGAAAGAAAAAATTGACATCTATTAGATGTAGCTCGAGCTCTCATGTTTTCCATGAATGTACCAAAAAGTTCTTGGGGCGAGTCCATACTTAATGCTGCATATCTAATTAATAGGATGCCAAAAAAAATATTAAGCTATCGAACTCCTTTAACTACCTAATTAAACAATCATAGTTTCTTTGAATCTTTCACTCGGTTGGGACTTAAAAGTTTTTGTTGTACTAGTTTTGTTCACATTTATGATCATAACCGAAATAAATTAAATTCTAGGGCAACCAAATGTATTTTCTTATGTTGGTCACATACTCAAAAATGATACAAATGTTTTGATACGAAATTAGGTAAAATATTTGTTAGCATGGATGCCACATTCTTCGAAAACAGACATTTTTTTAGGAAAAATTCTCTTCAGGGGGAGAATAGAGAAACAAGTGAAGATAAGTTTTGGAAAACAATTGTTTTAACTACACCTATTCTTAACTATAACCAAAACATGACACTAAAAAAAGGATCTGAAACTGTGAGTACTGTGGTTCCAAACTCCGAAATTTGTGTTTACTCGAGAAGGAACAAAAAACAATGTATTGATCCATTGCCAACTCCAACAAAGCCACCATCCGAACCACATATTGATCTAGTTAATCTTAACTCTATTATTCCTATTTCATTTCCTCGTGATTCAACTCTAGAGTCTGACCACAGTGAACATATTACAACCCCTTAACCAAGCTAAAGTGATCTTGAGGAACTCATTGCTTTTAGAAAGAGTTCATGAGTGTACCAAGCATCTTATTACTCATCATGTGTCATATCATATACTCTCATATAGTTTTAGAGTCTTCACCACTAGCATCACTGATGATGAAATTCTAAAAACACTATAAGAAGCAATAAGAATTCCAAAGTAGAGGGAGACTGTCCTAGAAGAAATGAAAGCTTTGAAAAAGAATGAAACTTAGGAGATGACAAAGTTTCCAAAAAGAAAACATTTCGTAGGCAGCAAGTGGATTTTCACAATTAAGTATAACTCTGATGACTCAATAGAAAGATACAAAACTAAGTTTGTAGCTTGGGGGTTTACTCAAACTTATGGTCTAGATTATGAGGAAACTTTTGCCCTAGTTGCCAAATTCAACACTGTCAGAGTTTTACTTTCACTAGGTGCTAATCTGGATTGACCTGTTTTACAGTTTGATGTTAAGAATGCATTTCTTAATGGTGATTTAGAAGAAAAAGTGTTCATGCAAGTGTCTCTAGGCTTTGATAATGCAAGTGTAGCAGTAAATGTCTGCAGACTAAGGAAGTCCTTATACGACCTCAAGCGATCCCCTCGTGCATGGTTTGCGAGGTTTACAAGGACTGTTAAGGAGCACAACTATTCACAAGTTCAATTGGATCACACAATATTCTATAAACACACTACAGGAGGTAAATTGCTATTCTGATTGTATACGTGGATGATATAGTAATGACAAGAAATGATGAGATAAAGCTAGCTACATTGAAGAAGCTTCTAGTTCATGATTTGGGAAATCGAAAGTACTTTCTAGGTATGGAAGTAGTCAGATCAAAAAATGTGATTGCTATATCTCAGAGGAAATATGTACTTGATCTCCTCAAAGATACAGGGTTTATTGGATGCAACCCTGCCTCAACACCTATTGATCCTAATTAGAAACTTGGTTGAAGTAAGAATGAGGTGCATGTGGACAAAGTCAGATATTAGAAACTGGTGGGAAAACTCATTTAGTTAGCTTATACTCGGCTTGATATAGCCTTTGATGTAGGCTTAGTAAGATGATTCATGCATTGTCCAGCTGATGATCACCTTAAGATTGTCTACTGAATTTTACATTACCTCAAAAGAAGTCCAAGTAAGGGCATTACATTAAGCATAAGTCAAAACAGACAAATTGAAGTTTTTACAGATGTTGATTGGGCAGGATCTGAAACGGATAGGAGGTCTACATCAGCCTATTGCACGTTGTATAAGGCAACCTTGCGACATGGAGGAGCAACAAGCAAGATGTTGTGGCAAGGAGCAGTGCAGAAGATGAGTTCAGAGTTTTGGCTCAGGGAATTTGTGAAGGTATTTGGCTTTGAAGTATCCTAAAAGAACTAAAGATCGAGACTGATAAGCTCATAGAGCTGTTTTGTGACAACAAGTCAGTCATCAACATTGTACATAATCCAGTGTGACACGACAGACCAAAGTATGTGGAGATCGATCATCATTTTATCAAAGAAAAACTCGAAAGAAGGAAAATTTGTATATCATATGTTTCGACATTTGAACTTCTCACAAAAGGAGTCTATAAGTAAGTGTTTGAAAAATATCTAATCAAACTTGACATGATGGACACCTTTGCTCCATCTTGAGGAGAAATGTTGAGATATGCTAATGACTCAGAATTAAATAAATAAATTAGAGTAGTTAGTTATCCCTAATTTATAGGGATTTGATTTTGTTTATACATGTATAATTTATTTTATTTTTTACATTAGTTTATTTGATCTTAATTTCTAGGCATTAATTTAAATTTGCACTTCTCGATATATTTTACAATCATAGATATAAAGTGATTTTTTGCTCCAATATTTTATCTTTTAGTTTCTTTTTTCATTGAACTTCCCGCTCACATTGATAACACCTTTAGATCATGTATTATAATGTTATATTTACTTTGGTTAAAAGTCAAAGCAATTATTCATGTAATAAGAGTACATGATCTTAACTTTTTTAATAAGACACTCTTTTTATTAATACTTTGTTATTATTATAATTATTAAAAGATGATTAATGTACTTTTAGCAATATGTTAATTGGAAAAATGAGAGTATTGTTGGTGTATGTAGTTCGTATAAATATTGTCTTAATGGAGATGATTTGTCATATATGAATTATTTAGATCATGTATTTGTGTATTTACTTTTACTCTTTATTGACAAAATGAGCTTCTTTTCTAATTCATACATATGAAATTAAAATCAAAGTACTCTATATTTAATGTCTTAATGGAGATGATTTTACTAATTCAAAAATTACGAAAATGATACAATTTATATCCCCAACCCAACCAAGATAAGAAGACATTCTCCATTTTCTTTTGCTTTCAGATTCTTTAAGGTAGTCATTTTGTCTCTGTTATCAGGATTTATTTCAGTTGGCGGTGAGACGATACATTGACAAACCTGAGAAAAAGGAATTGTTTTTTCAATTGCTGCGATGGATGCCAGGTCAAGGTTACGTATTAGACTCATCCACAAGGAACCTTATTTTGAAGAACTCGCATTTATTGGGCCGTAGATACATTGCGGAGATTCTCTCAGAGCACCATTTTTTATTAAAAGGTACAAAAAAACTAGTTAGACAAAACACATACATTGAGTTCTAGCTAAGTTTTCCTTTCCTTTTTTTTTAATGTTGCTCGGTTCACCTTTCATAGTATTGTAGAGTTCTTTGCTTCATGCATAAATAATACATGCTGTTTTGCATAATAGAAAATCACTGATGGTGGAAGCTCAAAAATTCATCATTGTCACTTTTCCCAATGAAGTTAAAAATTTAGATTATCAGGTTCTATTTGTGATAATTTTTGGTGAGAGTACAACTTAAAAATTCATTAAAGTGATCCAGGATCTGGGATGATTTGAAAATATTCTAGTTTCATTTTTTCTTTTAAAAGTTCTTTTAGGAACTCACTTCCCTCTATAGGTCTGGCTTGTTTGAATCTAGAATGAAAATATAGAGCTGGAAGAATGTTTTAATTTTGGTTTTTGATGCTTTGAGTTTGTGAATCAATCCGAAGAGAAACTGACGGCGTAATCTGAGCTCTGTAGGAAGAGTTTCTTGAAGTTATTCAGGAGCTTGGTTGCTTTGGAAATATTCAATTTTCGATTTTATTCTTTGCTTTAGAAGTTCTTTTTATTACTCTTTGAAGCTTCCCTGTCTTGGAAAACACATGGTTGTGGTAGTTGGGATTTGAATAACGGGATATAGATGGATTCTATCTGACCAGGCATTTCTTAGTCGTGGTTCAAGGTCGGAGATGCATTTCCAGACTGCACTGTTGCACTTGAACCCACTCCCAAACGCAATTTGCCACACCCTATCTCCCTTCTTCACTCTTCCTTTTGCCTCGAGATAGCCGAGTTCATACCAAACTGATGAGGACGATGTATTTCCAAATCTGTATAATGTCATTTTAGATGCCTCTATGTGATCTTCATTCAATTTCAAGCTCTCTTCCACTGCATCAATCACCGCCCTTCCGCCTGCATGTATGCAGAAATGCTCAAAAGCCCTGATGAAATTAGGCGCGAATGGTCCATTACTTTGCCTTTCACTTGGCTGCAACCTTTTGTAGATCGATTCCCATACGTATCTTGCCTGCTCTGAGTAGGGGAGAACTTTGGGGCCTAGAGTCAACATATTCGTTGTTAAAGCTTTGGCTGCGACGTGAATTAGGCTCTGTGAGAGTGACACTCCGACTTTTCCTTCTTCATCTGTTTCTTGAAAGACAGACTCATATGCTTGCTTGTTAGCTCCCATGTGGGTTCGAATGAGGTGTTGGAGCTCATATTTCGCTCTCACCTTGTCTTGCTTCTTGTTTGATAACAAGATAGCCGCTCCGCCCATTCGGAAGAGAATGTTTGGGAGAAGCATGGACTTTGATTTTCCCGTGTATCCATTTGGGGTCACGGCCTCCATGCTCACTACCAGTGCCATTGAGCTCTTGTGCACTCTAAGTAGATCTTTCGCCAAGCTTATCGATAGCATTCCGGCGCTGCACCCCATTCCTCCGAGGCTGATGCTTCTCACGTTGCTCCGCAATCCAAACTCGTTCACAATCATTGAGGTGATTGAAGGAGTTGGGCAAAAGAGGCTGCAGTTTGACACGAGAATATCAATGTTTTTAGGGTCTATTTTGTGCTTGGAAAAGAGATCAGAGATGGTTGGAAAGAGAACTATCTGAATCTCTGTTGTGGTCAGGTTCATAGAAGATTTTGGAGGAATCTCGTGCAAGGGAAGAGGCATGCACGTCTCATCTCCAATTCCCGATCTTTCCATGGCTTTTGCTTGGAAATTAATGCTCTCTCTATCAAAAAGGCCGCTTACCTCTGTATGCTCAACAAAATTCGAATTTGGAACCCGCAGGCCATCGAGAGGCTTATAACAAGCAAAATCGATGAGATATATGCAGGAGGATCTGAAATGGAAGAAAAGGACTGCTAAGAGCAATGCGATGGCAGTTAAAAAATGAAGTACGTAGACGGAGGATTCCAGGACAAAAGCAATTTTACCTCCAAACAAGCATGCGCTTAGTAGCCTCTCCATTGATAAAGGGTTGGAATTTACATCTCATGCATTCATATATATATATATAGATATATATGTAGACACATACATTGTGCGTGCATATAGATCATGTTTAGGGTACCTGTCCAACACATTCTATGGCGATAGGAAACATTGTTGTTGAATCACAAAGTTAATGTGATGTTTCATTCAACCAACAAAGACGTTTTCTTCAGTCTTCGTTTCCCAAGAAACAAACTAGTTTACTCAACAAATTCCTTATTTTAGTGAATATATGACACTTGACTTTAAGTAATATTGTTATTCTTTGGAAAAAGCACATTTTAATTGCATCTTTCTTTTGAATATATTACACAAACAACTATTATATAACTGAATCAAACTGAATGAGCTACTCTTTTTTTTTTTTTTTTTTTTTTTTTTAACTTACCATGTTCTAAAAATTTATAGTGTAGTTATCATATTCACTTAGTTCTGAGAAATCTTTCTAGTCGTGTTTTAACTTTTTGATACATTTTTTGTCCTCCTATTCGAACAAATAAAGATTTAACATGTAAATAACCACGAGCGGGGAGTTTATATGTAATCTGCAGAAAGGATAAGAATTTTGGTTTGTAGTACATAGCCACGTGAAGGTAAGTTTTCAATCCTCAACCCAAAATACGAAGCTATCAGCTCGATCCATCTCTCGCTCACAAACAGAAACAACCGAGTGAATTTCTCGTACGAGATTCATATGCTCATGTCGCTTGCTTGTGTGAAAGTCCCACCTCAATGATTGCGGAGATACTGGCCCGTGGTTAGATACAACTAAAGCATCGAGATTTCATTTACGTCCCAACCTGGTCACACGATTAGAACTCCCATTAAACTTGGGCAATGAAACTTGAAAAACACAATTAAATGAAAACATAAATTATTACTGAAAATGCATCCATTTTTAAATTGACTTCAAATGACAATAATTAAATACCCATCGACTTGGGTATCAACTTTGTCTGTCTGTCACAAAAATTATATATATATATATATATCAAAGCTTAATCTGTGATGAATTTTGTATATTAATTAATTTTTTTTTTTTGGAGGTTGCGCAATTTATAGACCATAAATGAAAATCACTCGAGCATTTCAAATTAAACTAATATCCTACTTTCATAACAAATTTACACCTTAATTTTACATTTAATCTTACTATATTGGTAGGGTGAGTACGAGAGATCATAAATAATTATCATATTAGATATATTTACTTTAATATATAAATAAAATGGGGAGATTAAACTAGATAAGGTCATTAGCCCATATAAAAGAGCTCCGCAATCTTCAATCTTTTCAAAGAGACGGAGAAAAACGACTAATACGTACCAAATAACTCTTTTTGAGGTAAGACATGAAGACCAATTTGCGCAAGATTCTAACGCAAAAAAGACAATATTATAACATTTGGATCGAGACTTTATATACCAAGACAAAGTTATTCCAAGGAGTTGTCGATCTCACATTTAGAGTAACTTTCCAAATGACACATCACCTTTTCCAAACACTCTGAGTACTTCAGAGTGAACATGGGTTGTTCACATGACATACTTAGTGGCAATTTTAATTTCACTGATTCAATTCCTATGTTAGAGTTCAAATTCGAAGTCACCCCAAAAGATAAGGTTCATCTTGTTCGTAGTGCAAAATTTGAGTTTCATTTTATTAACAGTTTAAGTCGAACAAATCTACAAAGTTCAACTCGTATACTGGGTGATCATGACTTGATTTATATGGATAAATCCTTTAAATCAAGTTCATTCCCTCCAAAGAAGTCTTTGGTGAGAGTAGCGTGAGCTTGTACTGCATATATTTGAATAGTATTCAATGTACTACAAAGTTGATATTATCAAGAATAGTACCGCACACATTGGCAGAATTATTTTATTCATCATGCCAACATCTTTATTCCATCTATATAATCACTCAAAGGACACCCTTCTTTCTTCTTCGAAACCTCTCTCTCTCTCTCTCTCTCTCTCTCTCTCTCTCTCTCTCTCAGACGAGAACAAGACATTGACTTTGCACTGCGTCTGTGTGTCGCATCATTATTTGTTGATGAAATAATTAAAGAGGGGGGCGTCTGAGAGAGGCATATAGATCTATCTGACTCTCTTATTCATCTCCTTCTTCAACGTCCTTCTTCAATCCCTGGCCATGGCGCTGATGACCATAAGGTACCCTCTGTCCCACTCTTTTTTCTTCTTTCTCTCTCTCTCTCCCACATTTTTAAGCTCACAAACCATAGCTTGTCACAGGAACCTGTATCGCTTCTCCTTCTCATGCCAGCAACTTCATTCCATTTCTTGTTCTCTCTCTCTCTCTCTCTTTCAGTTAGTTGTTTGAGGGTTTTTTCTCCCCCACAATAATATCTGAACTCCGAAAAACCCTCTAACATAGATTGATCATCAAGAAACTTCTTGTTGATCATCCAAAAATGGATCTTTCAGGAAACCTAGTCTGTAGCTTATCCGCATGACAATCCGTTTAGGTGTTTGAATCAACTTTGTTAGGTTATGAACCACACTTTCTACCCTTTAAAAACATTTCAAAATCTATTTATCGAGGCAAGCCATATAGAGAACCAACTTAGGGTTTCTGAACTACTTATCAGCCAGAAAATATAAACTAGGGTTCTAACTAGAAGTACTTTCAGACATTAAAATAATTTTAAGTGGTCCTTCTTCTTGGAGGAATAACAGTTGAATAATATAAAATTTCTATATAATATTTTTAGTGCCCTACAAAGTTAGAATCAGAAGAGCTTTGTACACGAACATGTCATCTCGTCCATTCAGCAGCCAAGAAGCTCCCATTTCATGGCGACTTTTTCAGGAAGAAGGCAGCAGTATATCGCAACCGGCATTATATACGGATGCTAACGTTTTCTTTGACCCAAGAATGTATGTCGACCGAGATATGTCATCGTCTTCAAAGGGTTTTGCAAATTCAGATCAATACTATTTGTGCCCATTGGTACAACAAATAAACACATCATTGTCGTTGAATGAGGAAGACCGTAATGTCATTGTAAACCAAGGTGGAGTTGGGTTGGCTTCCGACATTCTTTTTCATCAGGAAAATTCAAGATTATTGGAAGAGGTCAATCATGAGAAATTACCAGACAACATGATGAATGTTTGTACTTTGGCTGGGGAGAAAACCTTGATGGTCTCCAAGAGCTTTAGTGGAAAGTCTAATGTCAATGCAGAAGAAGATTCAACTGTGAAGAAGCAAGAACACAATGCTAGAGAGAGGGAGAGGAGGATGAGGCTTAGTTCATCTTACTTGACTCTTCGTTCCTTGTTGCCAAATTCTCGACGATCAAAGGTATATTTTGGTTTGTTCTAGAGCCTCTTAAAGATGTCAATCTAGCTAAGATATGCTACAAGTTGTTGCTTCTATTACAAGGTCTAAATCTTATTAAATTGATTAGCCTTAGGGGAAACTAGAAACAAAGTAATAAATGTTTTTCGCGATGAAATTAATTAATCTTAATTTAAATCTACATGATTTTATTTACTGCAGAAGAGATGGAGTTCATCAACCATAATAGAGAAAGTTCTGCAATACATTCCATGTCTAGAAAAGGAGATAGAAAACTTGACTCATAAGAAAAAAGAAATTCTTGCCACAATCAAAATCGATAAAAAGAAGATCGATGAAAACAAAACACCAGATAATCGTTCTGAATCAGCTCCGGCGGTTTCGGTAGTAGAAATCAAAGGCGTTGAAGTGATAATACAAATATTCATGAAGAGTTGGTCACATGGAGAAGATGCATTCTCAAGTTTGATAAAGAAGTTGGAAGAACAAGGCCTGAAAATTCTCAGTGCTTCAACCGTGTTAGTTTCTGATCACAGACTCAGCTGTCATTTGCATATTCAGGTAACCTTTACTTTATATCTAATGCGCAATACATGACAGTTAAAGCTACCTTTCTTTTGGCAGTTGGAAGATGGTTGTGATGATGAAGACAACTTTCCCATTTTCAGGGAGAAGGTTCTGTCCCATTTTGGAAGTTAATCAAGTCTTGAATGATTTGATTGAAGCTGAGTCTATTGAGTCGAGTCGAGTGCATTTGTAAGTAAAAGGAAACATGGATCCACATGCATGGATGTAACATATCAAAATTTATTTATAAATTTATGCAATTTATCAATCAGACCCTAATTACTATCAATCAAAGAAAATCCTCAATTTTAGCACAAATCAATAAAAAAGAGAAACTGATTCAAATTCTGGAGTCAGAAGAAAGAGAGCTGCGGAAAAAGAATGTGTCGTTCATAAGAGTTCTATGGAAGAATCGAAATGTTGAGGAAGCAACCTGAAAAAGGAAAGAAGAAATGAGAAGGGTCTATTCAAAACTTTTCATGTAATTGTTTAAATTTCAAAGACAAAATTTCTTTTAAGATGAATAGATTGTAACTTATCAAAATTTATTTCTAAATTTATCAATCAAACAATAATTGCAGTCAATTAAAGAAAATCCTCAATTTTAACACAAATCAATTCCAATTCTCAGCCCTAAATTAAAAGGAGAATTCTTTCTACAGCAGCGTATGAAATTATGAAGACCCAATTAAAACAGATTTCAAATCTCTAACATAAGGAAATCAACACAAATTGACTCATTTCCTAATTCAACTTCGAATCTTACCAAGAAGAGGGTCAGATTCGTATATGTTCTTTAAGGAAAGTCTTGGTAAGGTTTTCCTTTAAGTTGAGTGTTCTGTAATTTGGAAAATCTCACCAACGCAATAATCTTTCTCGTTTTGTAAATCACGAGAGAAATCAGAGAAAACGCTTACCTTGCCGGAATCGCCACACCTCCGACTACCGCAAACCACTTAGCCGCGATCAAAACTTTTCAAGGAAGAAAAATCGCAACTTCCTTCGACTTCGTTGTCCACTGACGAACTTCCTCACTCCTAAAAATCCATCTTCATGTGGTCGAGCTCCTTTAGGGCTCCATTGACAACCACCAGCGACATAAGTCTCTCCCTCTTGCTCTGTCTTCATCTCTCTTGCTTGCCCTGTCCCTCTCTCTGTCTCTCATACGCTCTGCAATGGTTCAAATTTTTTTTTAAAACACTGATGTAAAATCGATTTGTAAAGTGTATCATGTATATGTGAGATTTTGTTGATGAACGACGTGTATTTATAGTTGGTAGAAATTGTATTGAAGATTTGTGAAATTTTATAGAATTTGGAAATCTTAGAAAAAAAAAATTTAAAGCACATTCGATCAATCGCCTCTTGCAATTTTTGATTTTTGGAGAAAAACTAAATAGTTTTTAAAATAAATATAATTAATGATAGTTAACGTTGGTATTCTTGTTATTAAACATAGAGGGAATGATAAAATGGAACTTTACATGGGTAAAGGAAGGGCGATTAGTAACTTCAAGTCATGAAAACTTTGGAAGGATTGAGAAATTTAGTCATTTCGTATTAAAAGGGAGGGAGAACAGAGGCGTCAAGAAGAAAAGAAAGAAAAAGGTAAATTGGATACTAAATTGATAAAGCAAGGGTGAAATTGTAATTCCACTCCAAGAAAAAACCTCTAGAAGCATAGAGAAATGGCTGGAGATCATTTTTGGCGTGGAAAGCTTCAGAACAAGGGAAGAAGAACGAAAAAAAAATTGGGGGTTTTGTAAAATTCTTCAAATGGTAGCTACAAAGCTTGGAGAAAGAAGTTTAAGACATTCAATATCAACATCTAGAGCGAACTTTCGTGGAAGCTTTAAGGGAATCAGTAGAGGTATGTAAATCTTGCAAATTAGAGCAATTGATTTACCTCTAATGCATAAACTAAGTGGGGATATATATATATATATATATATATATATATATATATATATATATTGATGACTGGTTTTGGTTATTGATATGGAGTTAATGATTTTTGTTGAGATTTCAAAAATGGATGTGTTATAATGTGATTGGATTTGGTTTAGTTTTGATTAAACTGATGATATTTGAAGGAAATTGAGAAATTGGTAGTGGTAGATGGAGAATTGAGAAAAGATACATGTTTAGATATTTGTGTAAAATGTTAGAAATATTGATGGATGATTTTCACATAGGGTGTTATTTTTTTGGGTAAAGTACAATTTGACCCCCACTTAATGATCAAAAGTGCATTTTACACCGTAAACTCCAATAATAGGAAAAAACAACATTAATTGATTGATAATGGGCAATTCACCCCCTACCGTATCCTTTTCCGTTAAACTAACACTTTTTTGTCACGTGCTATATTTTTCTACTCGAAATGCCCCTTGTTGGACTCAGAACGGACCGGACCGGTTCGCTTAAAGATTTTAAAAACATTTATAAAAACTTTGCCCCTCTCTCTCTCTCTCTCACTCGTCAGTCGCCGTCGCCCGGCCCACTCTCTTGCTCTCTCTCGCTCGTCACATCCAAACCCTAGACCTATTCTCACCGTTCTCGAGCTTCTCGATTGCCGCTTTCGCGTCTCTGAAGCTACCAACTTCCTCTCTGTTTTGACATCGGTCGACACCTGCACAAACCGGTCGACACCGATTACAAAATTGGTCGACACCGACTAAGATAGGCCGACACTTCATTCCTTTGAATTTTGACATCGGTCGACACCTTCAAAGCCTGGTCGACACTGCATTTCTCTCTGGTTTTACATCGGTCGACATATTCTTAGACCTGTCGACCCCGCGTATAAAATTGGTCAACCCTTACAAAAAAGGTCGACACTGCATTTCTCTCTGTTAAAACGTCGGTCGACATCTTCTTAGACCGATCGACCCCTTAACAATCTGTTATTCTCTTCTTTTAAAGAAGAAAGTGTCGTCCAAAACCCTAACCAAAACCTCAATTACTCTCTCGACTTTCTTTGAAGATTTACGGCTCATTTCTTTCAGAAATCAGACTCTTTTTCCTCGATACATTAAATGGCATCATCCTCTCGTATTAAACTTGTCAGTTGTCGAAAGAGATCAAAGAACTCTGCTCAAGAGACCGAGCAAGAGCCTCCATCAGTGTGGCCGTCTCCACTATTCACAAGTGAATAGTCTGAAGTGAGGTATATAAGTGATTTTTAGTTCAAGACTATTATTTTAAGCAGAAGAGTTGAATTTTTAGAGTTATTCAGTTTAAATTTGATTGAGCCGTTGAAAACTATGGGTCTGTATGAGCTGTTTAACCTTAGTGATCCATATTTTGAGACTCCAATAAGAATGTTCTATGCAAATCTAGAACATTCTGTACGACCTCTTAAAATTCGTAGCTATGTGTATGGAAAACACATAAAAATTACCTCGTATTTTTTAAATACAATTTTGGATTGTGAATTCAATAATGCTGATGAAAAATATTATGAGGCAGCAAAGGATCCCGACTTTATGGGTACAAGTAACGGAACTGAATTCTTACAGATGATTGTTAAGGATCCACATCGACCCCTTCCACCGAAGCCGAAGGCTAAAGATTTGAATGTACGATCAAAACTCTTTCATCACATGATTACATACAATCTGTTACCTCGAGATAGACATCGAGATCACATTAGTGATATAGATCTCTATGTTCTCTACAAAATCTATTGAGCAGAACAATTCAATGTGGGATACATTATTCTGAATCGGATGCTTCAAGTTTTCAACAATGCATCCAAATCCCTTCCCTTTAATCTTCTTCTGATGAAGATTTTTGAGATCCATCAAGTGCAAATTTTAAATTCTGAAACCTCTTTAAATATGAAGAAAATAGACTGGTACTCGTCATCCACTCTATCTCGGATGGGGTTTGGAGTCAATGCTGAAGGAGATTGAGTCTTAAAGGGAGACCAAGCTGGTAAGAGTACTGGACCATCTCATATGGAAGTGAATACGGGTGGTCAAGAGCCAGAACAAACCGCTGAACCTTAATTCCATGCACCTCGAGGGAACCTCTCTAATCTTGAGGAACGGTTCAACAATCTAGAGGCGAGTGTAGACAGCACAGGCACCGCCATTGAATCACTTACGAACTTAGTCTATAGTCGTCTTGATCGGATGAAAGCTGAACAACGTCAAGAGTTCATCGAGATTTATGAGCATCTTGACTATCTTGAAGATTTATGGGATGGAGAAGTTTTCCCAGCCAATCCTACAAACGATCCCAGTGTTCCTCCATCCGAGTGATATTTTTCTCTTAAGTTTGCGAGTGTCATGAGCATTGTTACTTTTTGCCTTTCTCTTACTTTGTTGTTTGTAATCATTAGATACTGAAATTTCTCTTCAAAACCATTACAAATTATTTTGTTTAGTTTGTAGTCGAGAGCTTTGCTCTGTTGGCTGAATATTGATGACAATTTGCCGAAGTTCATTTTCTATCTTTATTGATTAATTGTTTAGTAAATCTCCGAAGAAAGTCGAGAGAGAGATTGAAGTTTTAGTTAGGGCTTCGGACGACACTTTCTTCGTTAAAAAGAAGAGAATAACAAGTTGTTGCGGGGTCGACCTATTTTAGCAGGTGTCGACCAATGCTTTAATAGAGAGAAATGCAGTGTCGACCTTTTTTGTAAGGGTTGACCAATTTTATACGCGGGGTCGACCGATTTAAGAAGGTGTCGACTGATGTCAAAACAGAGGGAAATGCAGTGTCGACCAAGTTTTGAAGGTGTCGACCGATGTCAAAATACACTGGAATGAAGTGTCAGCCTATCTTAGTTGGTGTCGATCAATGTTCAACAGAGAGGAATGGAGGTCGACCCATCTTCACAAGTGTCGATCGAAATCTTTTTGTAGTGGTGTAAGATTACCTTATACTAAGCTTCCACGAAAAGATTGTTAATTTTTGCTACAAATAATTTAATGTTTTACATGATGTCGTTTTAAAGCTACGAATAATAATGTAGAAAAAAAAAATATCCAACTACATGTCCAGCTACAAAAAATATCCAACTACATGTCTAAATACATATCATATCCAACTATTTATCATATCTAAATGCAGTCCATGATCATCCTCTGCGAATGTCTGGTTGTACTGAAGATTCCTGCATAATATAAACAATTAATTGTTAATAATAATTAAATACGATATAACAAATTAGAAAATAGAAGAAACATTACTAACTTATGTTCTGATGGCAGCCGAAGAAAAACCAAACAAAGTTGATCTTTCTCGTGATGTTGATGCACTGACTTCCATTATAGAATCAATGGTTACTCCTTTACACGTTCTAGCATTATGGTTCAGATCGTGACATTTACTACACTTAATAACCTTAGGCAGATTAGTCTCCATATTATGAGTTGGTTCATCAACATCCCTCATTCTTTTCTTTTTTGGCTTCCCAGGCGGTCTTCTCACAATTGGTGGCTGAATCTCATCCATGTCTGAAGGTGGCCACATGTCTAAACCATTCATTGGCAGTATAAACTGAGAATATATTGTCAAGTATGTCTGCCAATGATAGCAACGATGAATGCATGGTATAACATGAACACATGGTATGCCTGAGAGTTGTCACTGGTTACAACTACATGTACCGTTGGCTACGTCAACGACGAATTGTTGATTGACATCACTAACTTGAAATCTTTCAGCCCCAGCTGCGGTTGCACACCAGTTTCTACCTGCATCTAGTAGTTTGTTTAATTTCTTTTTTATCTGAGGGCATAGTAGTTCATTTTGTTGCTACATTCGTTGATGCCTCTTACAAATTCTTGTCATTATAATCGATGTTATCATTTCTATCATGGTCACACTCGGCTTATCACGTGCTGGTAAGATGAAGGCGTTGAATGACTTGTTCAGATTGTTCAACGTTACCTCACACTTTGATTTATGACTGAAAGCATGTTTACACCAGTGCTTCACATCATACTCCGCAAAATATCTATATGCTACTTCATCGAACCTCCGTAGCCTCTTCATTTCCTTCACAAACATTTTCCGTGTTGTTGCGGTGGAAGCATTCCACATAATGTCTTTATATAGTTTTCCATGAAACTTCTTTTGAAGTTTGCGTACATATGACGTACGCAAAATTGAACCTCTGCCTCTGGTACATGTTTTCGAAGAACAGCTTCCAAACCCTACATAAATGATATGTCATATGTCAGTAAGTTTAAAAATTTTAAAACTTCACAGTGATCACATATACTTACTTTTTGTTGATAAAAAATGAATGTACAGCCTTCACCACGTTCAGAGCCAATATCTGTCAACAACAACCTCACAAACCATTTCCAAGACTTCTTTGCCTCAACATCCACAACAGTTACTGCAATAGAATATATTTCGTCATTTGCATCAATACCGATGGTGGTTAGAAGTTAACCAGGACATGCCTCTTGCAAGTGACATCCGTCCAAACTAATTACCAGTCTACATCCAGCAAGAATGCCTCTCTTACAAGCATCTAAGCACATGTAAAGTCGCTTGAAAATGGGCTCTATTTGACCATCAACCTTGTCGACATTGACAACGAAGGTGCTAGCCGGATTGGATCTCAGAACTTCTCCGGCATACGACCCCAGTTGTTTATACTGTTCAGTTGAATCCACATTCACAACTCTTCTCCTCGCCCTGATTGCTAGGTGCTAGCTGATGTTGACATTATAGTCTCATCTAACTGTGTCAATAATGGATGATATTTCCCATCGAGGCTGACTTCTAAATCGATGCAAGTAATGTTCTGCCACCCATTTTGCTGTTGCATGGCGACTCTCCATTGTGCGAGCACACACGTGAGCATCATTCAACGTCTTCACTTGGAAAGTCGCTTCATTTGTCTTTTTTGACGCGTAAAGTTTCCAAGGACAACCTTCCTGACATCTAGCTTCAATTCTTCATTTTTCATGTTTTGTAAATCTGATATCAAATCCATTAACCACAGCATAACTGGCGACCTTCTTCTTAATTTCAGCCAATGAGCTGAATTTATCACCCAAATATACTTCGAAGGAGTTGTTACTTGATTCTGCTGTGTTCGCTGCATGCATCCCACCATCGGATTCAGCGGCTGAAAGATCATCATCATCGGATAAGGAGGTCGAAACAGATGGAATCAGAATATGAATCGGTACCCTTGCATTTCCAACAGGTGCCTTATCTACAGGAATTGGATCCCCCGCTTCACCAACTTGAGGACCACGATCAGACTCTGATGAATCACATGACTCATCATTTTTACCTTCTTCCTGGTCAAGTACGTCAGTGCCTTCATGGTCTACGTACATATGAATACGACGATTGTTATCCAATGACCGAACCATCTGAAGTACGTCATTATCGGACTTCACTAGTCATAATCCATTTCCTAATCCTAATGGAGGCTCCACGTAGTACAAATTTTGCCATATGCTAGCTCTAACATTTACCATGTCTACAATCACAAAAAATGACACTTTATCCACATCAATATCCGTGACTAATGCATCATCTCCACCCACGTACTATAATTTTTTTTCTTTCACAAACTTTCCTTCATAGTGAATGACAATTAAAAACATGTCCATCCTCTTATCTAGAAAATAAAAGTGAAACAACTATGTTTTTCATTTACAGTTTAACAAAATAATTATATAAAAATTGTTTATACGTCACGCGATTTAGGCTGTAATTAAATTCAGAACAGCAAATGTGATATATAACAATGATATGCATGACATAGATTTTCAAAATGATTCATAGAAAAATAGATTATTATTTTTTCAGCACAATGACTATGCTGAAAAATTATCAAACATACAAACTAACAATAGCTTTTAAAACACACTAAAGCTAAACAAAAACTATCACAAAAAAAAGAAAACCTTAAAGCTGCATATTCTCGAGAACAGTGACAATAATTCTACGGTTTGAAGGTGGTTTACGGAGAGAAAGAGGAAGATGCCTTGCAGTGCGAGCGAGAGACGAGAGAAAGAGAGCGAGAGAGGCGAGAGAGGGAGGTGGGCGAGTGACGAGTGAGAGAGAGACTAAGGTTTTGGTTAGGGATTCAGACGACACTTTCTTCGTTAAAAAGAAGAGAATAATAGATTGTTGAGGGGTCGACCGGTCTAAGAAGGTGTCGATTGATGTTTTAACAGAGAGAAATGTATTGTCGATTTTTTTTGTAAGGGTCGACCAATTTTATAAGCGGGGTCGACCGGTCTAAGAAGGTGTCGACCGATGTAAAACCAGAGAGAAATGCAGTGTCGACCAAGCTTTGAAGGTGTCGACCGATGTCAAAATACAGAGGAATGAAGTGTCGGCCTATCTTAGTCGGTGTCGACCAATTTTGTAATCGGTGTCGACCGGTTTGTGCAGGTGTCGACCGATGTCAAAATAGAGAGGAAGTTGGTAGCTTCAGAGACGCGAAAGTGGCAATCGCGAAGCTCGAGAACAGTGAGAATAGCTCTAGGGTTTGATGTGGTGAGCGAGAAAGAGAGCGAGAGAGTGGGGCGGGCGACAACGACTGACGAGTGAGAGAGAGAGAGAGGCGAGGTTTTTAAAAATGTTTTTAAAATCTTTAGGCGAACCGGTACAGTCCGGTTCTGAGTCCATCAAGGGACATTTCGAGTAGAAAAATATAGCACGTGACAAAAACATGTTAGTTTAACGGAAAAGGATACGGTAGGGGGTGAATTGCTCATTATCAATCAATTATTGTTGTTTTTGTCTATTATTCGAGTTTACGGTGTAAAATGCACTTTTGATCATTAAGTGGCGGTCAAATTACACTTTACCCTATTTTTTTTTAGTAAATGGTTTTTTATAAGTTTGATATATTTATTAACTTATAGAGTTGTTTTGAAATTATTTATTATAATACTTGTGTTTCTTAAACTCAAAGAAAGACCAAAAAACATTAATATTTGACTTCGATGTTGAATTGACTTCATAAATTTGATTTGATATTTTTTTTTTTTTTGCAAATTGTATACGGATTTTATATACAAACCTTGCCGTGGATATTTTTTTAAATAAATTTTAAAGCATAAATATTGGAGAAATAAAATTTTATTACTTAAAAACTTGATTGTGCCTCTTGTTGTTCACAATATATATAACTATGAGGAAAGAGTAGGAGTTTTACGAATTATCGTCCTCATTGGTTGAAAGTCCCTAAACCTCGCGAGGGTAGCAGGCTCAGGGCACTACAGTCCGGCTGGTGAAAGCCCGAAAATGTGTAAGGATTTGTTGTAGTTATACATGTTGGGCGGATCTATGTTATGCATTATTTAACAAATATCACTGATTGTTAAATTCTGCACCGGATTGTTTATAATGCATGGTTATTTCATTAGATTTATCATATGAAATTGATTTAAAATGTTGATTTCAAATATACATATTTGATGACATCCATACGTTTTCTAAGAAATTGATTCCTTAACCTTCAACTGTTTTAAATAATTATACTGGATGGAAAGGTGAAAGGTTTTAAATTGTGTAATGGGCAAACTTGAGTATTTTATTTGCTGGATTTATTTACTGGGCTTAAAAGCTCATATGTGAATTATTTACATTTTTCAGATAACGACCAAGTTCACATGAATGATAAATCAAACGCAACCAAAGTTGGTTCAGAGGCATAGCGGATCGTCGCGATAGATGTTGGTGTGGATTTAGATTGGGCGTTGGGTTATTTTGGTACAACATTTTGTAAAGTTACACATAGTGGCTTATATATTTTAGTAGGATGTATTTTGGTAATTATGTGTAAATTGATTTATGTGAATAAATTTGGATAAAAATTTTGGTTATAATTTGAATATATTTTGGATAATGTGAATTGCCGAAAAAATTATAAACTGTTTTGAAGATAACAGGTACCTAAAGGACGAGTTAGTAAAAATATAAACGTACCCATGTAATATAGAAACTCAAAAATTATTATTATTTTTTTCACTTTGGGATTCCACAACTTGTCGCAGCTGAGACGGGTCCTGACACGCTCTCTCGACAGCACGCAACGCGAGCGAAAGAAAGAAGCGTGGGTTCAAAATTTTAATTCTGAACCAAACCGGACCATCCAACAAATTGAACCGGGCTGACAGTTCAAAAACAGACCACTAGTGAACCAAATCGGCTCAAACCCAAATCGAATATTTTTGGATTGTGAAGGACGCCCAAATCGATTTGAAAATCCAATGCTAGAATTTTATTGATAAGAAATTTGTACTTTTATTACTTTCAAAAGGATTATTTTCAAGATTAACTAAGAAGTTTAAAACTCTTTAATTTTTAGGCAAAGAAGATTTATCCAACGCGCGGAAAAATAGCTAAAACCTATTCTTTCTCTCTCTCTAAGAATCCAGCTAAATAAAACACTAAGTTTTCAATATTTTGGCCATAGGCCTACATTATAAAACGTATGTTTAAATTATTATTAAATTATTTTATTTTTCAAATTATGATTTTTACTTGGACACCCATGTAATATAGAAATATAAAAATGGTAAAACGTAATATATGCAAGTATGTGTCACGACTCCAACGTGGGCCGCGACACATTACTTTTAAACTTAGAAACTTTCACGTAGAATTTTTTTTTTAAAAATTTAAAACAATCGAAACGTGGACCTTAAGCCCTTTTGAATCATTTAAAATACATGTAAAACATTTGTGAAGTAATTTAAAAGAAATCAATTGAAATGAGTTTGGTTTTAAAAGAAAACTTCAAAGCATGTCAAGTGGCGCGCGCACAGCCGGCGTGCGTCGCCCTGTTAGCGGGCGTGCGTTGCCCTGTCGAAGCGGGCCCAGCGCACACCCGGATTGCGCACGCTGTGCTACCAGAGTTGCGTGCGCACTGTTAGTGATTTTATACACCTAAAGCAAGTGTACGTGTCGTTAACAAAATAATAAAAAGTAAGTAAAAGTGGATCCCACGAGGATATTCTTAATTAAATTTGATTGCTATAAAATTATATAAAATATAGATGAAATAATAAGAAAAATAGCGTAAGCAATAGAATAATATAAAATTAAGATTTACTCAGATATGATAAAAAAATAAATTGAATTAATTCAGGAAGATTATGATGATGAAAGCCTTGGTTAAGATTGATTTCCTCGTTACATGCAAATTATTACTGATACTATAGAAAGGTATAACATTTTTCACTGAATAGCAAAAACTATTATTTTCTATGCTTCTCTTGAATTGCTTAGTTAAATTCGTCTTAGGAATTATTTCAATTTTTGAAAAGACAAAACTTAATCCAAATTTCTTTAGAATCATGTTCTCAATGCCAAACAAATTAATGTCAACTATTTTGTAACAATTTAATTTATTTAATCAATTATGCATCTCAAAATTTCTATCTACTTTTCGATATAATATAAATATGTAACATCAAATTTGCTCGCCGACACAATTCAAATTAAATAACAAACATCATGATAGATTGTTCAATAGAAAAATTACAACTTTCATAGATCTCAAATAAAGCACGTAACGAGTACTTTCTCTCATAAGCAAGATTAAAAACCTAACCTATAATTATAATAACAAAATCCATTCAATTAAAATTCATTAAAAGGAAATTAAAAAGTAGTAGTAGAAGAAGAAGAATCCTTCTCCAAGAGCCTGCTGGTAAGCTACGCTCGAGAGCCCTCAAAGGTACTTCTTGGCTTCTTTTATCTTCCAACGAAAAATTCTTTTTTTGTTCCTGTTTTTCCACCACCTCAAAGGCGTTTCTTTCATTTTTGGATTCAACAACCCCTCTTTCTCCTCATCCTTCCAAAATTGTTAGCCACTTATTTTTTTCTCTCTTTGATTTTAAGATCCAACCACTTCTCTTTCTTCATCTTTCTAAGATTTTAGCCCACCTTTTCCTCCCTTCCTTAATCCTAAGGACTCTTCCAGCAATTTCTCTTTCTCTCTTGGTCATTCAAATAGAAATTCGATCCGCTAGTAAATTTGTGGTCAATTGTGATAACAAGAAAAATTCAAATTAGTGCTAATAATCTGATTTTTCTAAAAATATATATAAAAATCATTAAATTCTTAAGGTCTTTTAATGTTACAACGATTTACATCAATTTTTATTATTTTGACATAATTTCTTTTAAATTCACTTAAATCACACGAGTTTTATTAAACAAAAGTAGTATAAAATAATTCTATTTTAAGAGTTATCCTGCGCAATCGCTCCTTGCTGGGTGATCGGGTGGTAGGTCCTTTGCCGTGCCTCACCAATTTTCATCAGGCGCTGATCGATCGGCAGGCGCCCTGCTCGTGTGCCTGACCAAGGTCGTCAGGCACCAATCAGTCGCGCCCCTGCGGCGATTGATCGTCTGGAAGTGCGTTGCGCTCACCTCACGCACACCACGTGCGTGCACCGCGTGGCCTAGCGCGCACAACTTGCCTCTTTTTTTTCCTCCTTTTTCTCTTTTAACATCTAAAAACACTTCATCCACTTCTCATACCAACTTCAAACCTTCAAAACACCACATCTCTATTTTAAATCGTCCACTTTCCAATTACAAATACTCATAAACATCAAAACTTACTTTAAAAACTTGCCATTGAAATATTTTCTAACAAAATACATCCAAATCCCAAACAATTTCAATATTTTCCAAAATGTAAATTCTTCTATACATAACCTTTAAATCAAAATTTCTTATATCCAAAATGTAATTGAGTTCACCCACAAGTCAAAAATAACCGGACAGCCACAAGCACCCCACTATGAGCTCGCACCTCCAACCGCACCTACGCGTCGACTTGAAGCTCGAAGTCCTCACCTATAACGTCTTCACCTACATCACGAGGTTCAAACCATAAACCTAATGCTTAGTAAGCGGGTGCAATGCAATGAATGATCGTTCATGTATGATTCGTAAAACATGTTCTTTTCTACTTTACTTTTACATTTACATGACTTAGGTTAAAGGAGATTTACGTGGGGAGTAGGCATATATATAACATAACATGGACCACCAAAGTGGACAATATGACATGAACCGCCGAGGTGGACAAATATAATGTGGACCACTGAAGTGGACAAACATAAGCCACACTCAACCAAAACCCACGACTTAACCATTTACGCATATTACATTTTCTTATCTTTCCTTACATAAAACATGCACATAAAACATTTTGTATGTCTTTCGTAAAACATGATGCGTGAGGGATGAAGTACATAACATGGACAAATATGAACATAATCCTCCATAACATTAGCTACACTGGGGGGGGGGAATCCATCGATAAACACTTAAACCTTACATTTTATCTTCAAAATATGAGAAGGTGCAAGGAGATCGGTGTGGAGAGAAAGAACAAGAAATGGAGGAAGAGAGATAATGCTTGTTGGCTTGAGAAAGGAGTGAAGAACCAAAGAATAAGGTGTAACACCCCGAGAACCCACACGTTCCCGGTGCACTACAGTACATCCACATACTATGACACACTAAAACTTGACACAACTCACTCAGTTTAATAGTACTTTCGTTTTCAAATCATCTTCAAAAGAACATTTGTGAGTATGAAAAATTTTCAACTCGATTCGAAATAACTCGCGCCCCGAAGAGGGAACACGAAATCCTCAATATAAAAATATGCAGCGGAAAAGGAAATAATTTAAAATAGTTTTAAAATAAACCGACATCTATACAAACTCCTCTATCTGCATAAATACCTGACACAAAATAACAACCCAACGAATCTCACAATCACTTACCACTACCACGGGTCGGGTCGCCCTAACAAAATCCATCATCCGGCGCTCGGTCGCACGCCGCCAACCATCCTAGGTCTCAGGACTAGGCTCTCGAGGCTCACCCGCAAGGTCGTCAGCACCGACACCATAGAACACACATCATAAGCCTAACGCTCAGAAAGTAGTACAATATGAAAGTAAAAGCCGTCAATGCAACCCTATCACATGCAGTCTCTACACTCACGCTTATGTTGTCACATCTGTGACGCGTAGTGTAGTCGGACCAGGGTAAGGAGGAACCTACCGCCACCCTACACCCTGACACGTCGCCACCGTCCCAGACTCCCTAGCAACGAGGCCCTCAAACTACACATACGCATCACCACGCAACAACCACATCAGGGTGAGGGTGTACCTCGCGCTACACTACATCCTAACACGTTGCCCTCGTCCCAGCCTCCCCAGCACAGAGCCACAGTTGCCACACACACACGTTTCGCGGCAGCCTAGCTGGCCCACTACTCGAGCGGAATCCGCGACTGGTGTTGCACCGGCCTACACACTAGTAGGATCCGCGGTACCACTGCCCATCACCCTCACCGTTAACATATTCACGCTGCATGACGGCCCAGTCGGCCAACTCCTCGAGTGGAATCCGCGACTGGTGAAACACCAGCCCGCACACTAGCAGGATCTGCAGTACCACTGCCACGCATCTTGTCACTTACTAAAAATATGCTCAAAACCATTTTCGTTCCCGTTTTAAAAAAAAATGATGCATATCAAACAATACGCACGCACACTACAATCAACAACATAAAATCCCAAAGTTCTACGGTGTAGGCCCACTTGGGCAAAACACATGCATGCACTACTTACCTGACGTCCTGCGCTCACTCGACGCACAGCTTCACCAAAGATGCCTCAACCTAAAACACAAACAATCACTCATAAATCTTCGCTTCAAAATTCACCAAATAAGCTAAAAATAACATTCCTTAACTAAACCATGATATTCCAACTAAAATGGGTCATCAATGTGGTTTGGCCGAAAACCAGCCTAAGGTTCGGACGCGCATAACTTTTGCGTCCGTCAACGGAATCGAACGATTCAAATGGCTAAACGTCCCCTTAGGAACCTAGTTTAACACAATAATACGGATTTTAAAACGGTAAACCGTAGCTAGGTTGAAAAATCCCGAAACCGAATCTGCCCATTTTTATCAAATTTCACATTTTTGTTTTCTTCAACCAAAACTCATTCAAACTAGTCTTAAGCATAAAAAATGGCCATGCCACTTTCACACGTCACAACCCTACGAAAAATGCTCACTAATTTGACTCGGACAAAAATCTGACATAAACTTTCGACGCGCATAAATTTTGCGTCGGATATCGGAATCAAACGATTCCAGCGGCCATACGTTCCTTTAATAACTTAGTTTACCCCTCAAAAACAGAATTAGAAACGATCGACCGAAGCTAGGCCAAAATGGCCAAAAACAGAATATGTTTTTATACGAAAAATATCCAAAATCTCAACTTCGATCCAATCTCGCCAATTTCTTCACTGAACAATCACATTTCAACCTATTAAGCACAATCTAACCCGAAATCAGAAATTCAAGCACAAAAATTCAAATTTTGGCTCAACCTTCTCCCTCGGTTTCTCTCCCTCTCACCGGTCTCCTGCTGTCCACCCGCTAACATGCACACTCACCCTCTTAATCCACTCAACATTTGCAGCTAAATTCACAGAAAAACGGAAGGAAGCCGAACCATAGTCTCGGCCAAACCGGACAGGACAGCAGAGGGAGAGAAGGACTTACAGAGTGGTGGCGTCGGGCACTTGGGTGGGAGAAGGTCTCCAGCAAAACGTCCGGTCGTCGGTGGCAGAATTGGACGGAGACTCACTCCCTCGGTCGACGGCAGAAGGCGCTCGGGCCCTCACCCTTTAGGAGCTCGAGCCGCAGAAACCAAACAGCTTCGGTTCGTCGGAACAGCAGCACTCTCTCGCAGCTCTCCCCTCACACTCGCGCTCGTTGGCCGTTGATCGCAGCTCCGACTTCGGCACACAAATCGCCCTCCCTCGCGCGGTCGCTCTCGGCTCCGGCAAAGCAAAACCAAACATTGAACGGCTTGCGAAAGCTGTTCAGTTGTTTTTTTAAAATTTTGTTTTTTTTTAATTTTATAAAATAATTTAAATAATGAATTTACCAAAACGCCCTTACGTGTTTCTATCGTCCGTAACTTCACTAAATTCTCGCCCTCCCAACTTTAAATTTTTCGAAAACTATCACAAACTAGACTCCAAGTTTTATAATTAATCTACCCGTTAAAATATTTCTTGGAACGACAACCGAGATTAAATTAAAAATTTCAGAAATTAGATTTAAAATCCAAAATTTTCGGACTATTACATAAGGGGGCGAAACCTTGAGGGTCAGTGGGGTAGGTGGAAAATGAGAGTGTTTGGGCATGGAGATAGAGATGGCTTCCTTAAGAAGTTTTGCCATTTAATCCAAAAGTTTCCCTTAACCCTTAATCGTACACCTTTAAATTTCCTCTTCGGTTATTCTATTTTTCCAGTTTTACAATTTTTCGATTTTCAATTCCCTTTTCTTTTACTTGATAAGTCTTTAAAAATTTATCAGGAATTCCATGCACCTAAGTCAAAATGTTCGGAAAAAGCTCTTGGGTGTTACAGTATGAAATGCATTAAAATAAATAGAATTGATGAAAAACATGAGAAGATTAATGAGAGACTGAATGCATGAGATGACTGATGAAACTTTACAAAAGTATGAAACTGCTAGTTTTCTGAAAGGATGAACGCATATTTATAAATTGAGATGACTGATTAAACTTTATGAGGGTAAAAAACCGTTAGTTTTCTAAAAGACTGCATGCATGGTAAGGATTAGCAATAAGTTTCATTTAGTACGTAACTTTGAAAGTATGAAATTGAGTAATGTATACAGTTAAAATCACACGGAAGTATTTTACTTGTATTAGTTTTGATATAGGTAAGTTTTTATATGAGAATGAACTGGTACTGATTGAAAATTTTTCAGAGGCGGGCGAACATAGAGAAGAGGATGTTGCCGTTGGTTCCAGATAATAATTTAAAATTATGATTTTATATCGTTAAAAAGGATATTACATATTTAATTCCACTTAATTTTAATTTGAATAATTTATTTCACCAGTTGTTGAATTTCTGAATTAATTATGTTATTGTTTTAAAATTAGTAAATGTTTTTTTTATTTAATGTTTATTTAATATTAAATTTATCTAAATATTTATTGATAGTTGTTTTTAAAGCTTCCGCTAAATAAATATTTTCTGATATTTTTAAGGATTTTGAATATAGAAAATTAAGATTTTATAACAATTCAATTTAAACATAATTAGCAAATTGATTTGGAAAAAAATTTAGAGTTTCAAATTGAAAAAAAATGAAAATAAATTTTGGGATCGTTACAATGAATATACAATCATATTTGTCATTTCATGCTACTAGACTGTAGACATGACTAACGAGCGATCTGAACCGATCCGACCCAGAAGTAGTCCGGCTCAACGAACCTATCGAGTTAAACGAGTTGAGCCTAACGAGCCAGTTTAAAAAAAATTTCAACACGAGCTGGTTCGCGAGCCACGAGTTAAACGAGCCAAGCCGAGCCGGTTTAACAAGCCTAACGAGCCTTAACGAGCCGAGCCTTAACGAGCCGACCCTAACAACCCGAGCGTATATAAATATTTTCAATTTATGTTAATATAAGTTTTTTTAAAAATTTCAATGTGAAATTATAATAAGTATTAATAATTATATGTTAACGATACTTACTCATTTAATTTAAAAATTACTTATGTTAAGACAATTTATATAAAATTGAATGTATTAATAAAAATTTAAGACTATCCAATAAAAAATATCTCATAAATATTTTAACATATATTTCAATTACAAAATTACAAAGGAAATTTAATAAAAATTATAAATTTACAAATTTGGAAAACAAAATTGTTTCAAATTACAAAAGAAATTCAATAAAAAAATATCTAGTATTCAGCATCCAAATTCGTAAACTCTTCAATAATTTCATTCTCTCGTTGTTGATCTATCGTCTTGGTGTCGGTCCAATCTTTGATACAAATGAGCGCCTCCACAAGGTCTGGTACAAGTCTTCCTGTTCGTTCATCATAAACATATCCACTTACACTAAAAGTAGATTTCGATGCTACAGTAGAAACAGAAGATGTTAGTAGATCATGTGCCATTATAGAAAGAATAAAATATGCGATAGAATGTCTTTTACATCAATCTAAAATATCAAAATTCTCAGTTTGAGAAAATTGATAACGAGATTCAAAATAAATATTGAGTTCATTTGAATAATTTTCATTTTGAAATTCACTTCATATATCATCAATACTATATTGTTGACTAAAACTGCATTTATCATCGCTATTACTACTACTACGATAACTCTCGGTATGTGGAGGTCGTGAATAATATCGATTAACATTAAAATATTTTATTTCATAAGTAGCATATAAATTTGAAACTCCATTTATTATATCATCACTAGTAATTAAAGGTTGAGTACATAAATTTGCAAAAATCCTATTGAGTATAAGACATACTCTTTTTAATTTAAATCTCGAATATATAATGCATGCATAACAAAAAATAAGAGGAATGTTATGCCAATATTTTTAAAATTTTGTTTCAATTTTATTAAGAATATCATTCAATTCATCTATTTGTTGATATTTTACTAAATTACATATTAAATCTACAAAAATAAAAAGAATAGTATTAGAAGTGAGATAGTAAATACTAGAATATTGATTTGTATCATCATAAAAAAGTTTTAAAAAATCAAGAAACATATTAGCAATATCATAATTTGATTTGTCAAGATTAATACTTTGCGTATTATTATTAATAAAAACACAAATAACTTGCAAATATGACTTAACATTTTCCAAAATCAAATAAGTTGAATGTCACATATTATCTATGTCGATTTTTAATTTTATTGGTTTATGTTGAATAGCTCTACAAAAATCTTTATATTTTTGTTGTCTAGAATTAGATCCAATAATATAAGAAATTGTGGATGTAATTGATTCAATATGAGGTGAAATATATAACATAGCATCTTTAACAACCAAATTTAAAATATAACACACACATCGCATGTGAAAAAGAGAATCACGAGAAATATTTAATTGTAAAAATTTTTTAAATTGACAAACAACAACAACATTAACATTAGCATTATCAATAATTATGATAAAAATTCTATTTTTAATAAAATATTATTGCAATATTGTTATAATAAATCTACAGATGGTGGTGGCAGAATGAGTATATTCACAATTACGAAATCCTAAAATTCTTTTATTTAATTGTAAAGATTTATCAATAAAATGAGATGTTACCACTATATAACTAATAGCATTATGTGTACTACATAAATTAGAAGTAATACAAATAAACATTGAAGGAACATTTAGAAAAAATGTAATTAGTTCATTTTTCATATCTATAAACATTTTAAGAATATAATTTCTCATAGTACTTCTAGGGACACGTTTAAAACTACGAGTATATCGAAGAATGACAAAGGTAACTCAGATTGTACTATAAGTTGTATTATTCCTTCTCTCATTCTATTTTGTGAATATGTAAAAATATCACTACCACTAACATTTAATTGAGATTGTGTCGAATCTCGTGTTTCAATATTTAAATGATATTTTTTGAAAATATCTACCAATTGTGCTACTAGAGCTATCAGAAGTATAAGCAAAATTTTTAACACAATATTTACATTGAGCTCTACTTTTTATTTTGTCCACAATTTTAACATCTTTTAAATCGAAATCTTTTCATACATCCGAATCATTTTGTTTTCTTTTTTTAGGTGAAGTGAATGCTTGTGCCGATGATTGTTTCACAAAAAATGTAAGAATTAATTCTCTAATTTTATTTATATCATCATTATCATTAATAATATAATTACGAGGATATATAATAAATAAATTAAATATAAAATTAAATTTTTAATAATAAATTAATATCATAAGATTAATGTCCAACAAAAATTTATAGGTAGTGTGAATTGATCAACTCCACGTATATGAAACCTAAAAAAAATTAATGAAAAAAAATTTAGTTAATATAACTATAATTAAAAATTATGTAAAAAAAATTTAAAATATAACTTGTTGAATGAGAAAAATAGTGAATTGTAAGATAAGAAAAATTGATTGATAGCACCAAATTAATTGAGAGCAAATTGAATAATGAATTGAGAGAGAGTTGGTGAAAAAAATGAACAGAGAGGAAGATAATTTATAGTAGAGGAATAGTCTTAATAACCGTTGCTGCTGCAAAACAAGAGAGAGAGACCAGCAAGGACCGGCGACTGGGGCTTGGAAGAAGCAGAACAAAGGTGCTGCAGCAAGTGCAAAATAGGAGAGAGAGAGAGAGAGAGAGAGAGAGAGAGCCC
This sequence comes from Begonia peltatifolia, assembly GCA_022433055.1. Lineage (NCBI taxonomy): Eukaryota > Viridiplantae > Streptophyta > Magnoliopsida > Cucurbitales > Begoniaceae > Begonia > Begonia peltatifolia. The sequence goes on from CM039528.1 coordinate 13,137,916, forward strand.
GTATTTTAGCATCATATTCAACACACCGATTCAAAGCTGCTCAACACCGATGTCAGCATAGCAGCCATGAAAAGAGTTCTTCCTAACCACCACTCCTCCTGACCCATTTTTGTGGCGGTTCAGCAATTTCATGTCAATGACCGCCCCGTTCCGAGCCCATGGCCTGCCCTCGTACCAAATAGCCCTACCCTCTTGTTGTATTTTGAAACGGAACACACTCGTTGCTGTTGTAAGAGAGTTTTATCAAGCTTTTTATGTCGTTAATGGAGAAGGGACAAAGAACTGCGGCTGGAGTTTCTTTCACTATCGGGGTTGTCGCGAAGCTTATTCTCCATTTTATATGTTAGAAGCTCTGGTCGAAATAAACTTCCACTGCTCTTGGATTTTCCAATTATGGTGGAACGAGGAAGGAAGAACAAAGAAAACGAAGAGAGAGTCAGAGAAAGAGGGGGCAGCGGGTTGCAGGGTGGGCTTGCGAGCCGGCCCGTTGGCCGACTCGTTTGACTCAGTCTATGGCAAGGTTGCGAGCCAGAGGCTAAGTTCGACCATGCTGGCCTATTGGGACTGAAACAAGCTAGACCCGCTAACTAACCTGCCTGTTAGACATATCTATAGTAGAGGAGGATTATTTTGGAAAGTCATTGAATATGTTTGCTCATTATTATAGATTTTCTTTTTTGTGTTGACTAAAACTAATGTTATATTTATTATCTAATTTTACATTATGATATGATAAAAATTAATTGATACAATTAATTAATTATCAAAGTAACCTAACATTATTAGTAACTAAAAGAGTAAAAAATTAGCTAAAATTCCAGTTAAACTTTCTTTTATTACAATTGTGATTACGCCCATTGTAATACGTGTGTACGACCCTAATTATTAATAATCAAATTATATAAACATTTTAAATTGATAAAAAAGAAATATAAAGTCCAAAGTAGCAAATAAATATTTTCCAAGTATTTAAAATATTAAGTTAAAAGGAGATTGAGATGGACGATGTAGCAGCAGAGGCTGTTGCATATTTTGCGAAAACTAGTCTCCAAAAATGGCGGCAGTATCGACTTCTGTGAGCTACCCTTTTTCAAGTGTCTCCAGTGCCGGGCTTCTCAGCAGTAGAAGATTCTTCTATTTCAATCCATGGCGTACGTGTTCCTCCAACTCCCCTGTTTCCAAACCATATCAGCTTCGATATACTGCTGCTCCGACGAACAAAACGAGCTCTTCCTTTGCAGCCACCCCTTTCGATCTTTCCCCTCCGCCCATTGATCTTGACCTCTTGGTACTTGAATTATCTCATCCGTTTCTATGAGTTTTTGGAAAAAGTTTTAATTAAGCGATAAATTAATTTCTATTGCATTGTTCCTGTGTAATTGAGTGTCCTATTTCCTTGCAGGAAGATGGGAAAACGGCAGGGGGGAAGGTTTCGGATGATGGTGTTGTTCAAACGTTTCTTAATGATGACGAAGCTATGGATGCATTTGAGAATGGGGCTGTGGTAAGTGTCACATTTTCGCTCCTTTGCTACACTTTCCCGCTGTGGTTGTGCAGTTAATGATGTGAGTACAATTGAGAGGATTGGTGAAGCTTTTTGATGATTCTTGGAAGCCTGTAGTAATTGCCTTCCAAATCATGAAAGTCCTGAATTCCTGAAATTAGATTATTGTATGAGAAATTATTCGTGCGAGGGCACTAAATAACTATTGTTACGTAGGAATTAGTTTAATCGTAATTTGTAATAAATTTAATAATATATGGTCAATGGTAGCTTTTTTTTTTTTTTTTTTTTTTATAATTTCATTTCTTTAATTCATTTTATGCTTAGGTTGTGGACCTCTCTCATTTTGGCAGGATAAAAGGTACATTATTCTCTCTTGTGCTTGGCATGGTTATATATTTCGTCTTAGCTTTTGAAAATTCTATCTTGTCAGTTCATTGTACAGGTGGAGCAATTTATGACAGCTTGAGTTTGGTCAATGATAACTCATGAGTTTTTTTCCCTCATCACATAATTTATTACTTAGAATGACATCTATTTTTTTCACAGATACAATTATCTGGTATGAATTTGACTTCTTACTAGATTATGTTTTGGGTGGTCAAGTACATGTGTGGTTTCTATAATTGTTTTAGGAACAACTCCATATGCTTACTTGTGAATAAGATTGGGGTCAGGGCAAGGTGGGGGGTTTGATTCAAACCAATTATATGTTATGTGAACGTTGGGAACAGGATACATTTTATACTTAAGAAAGATAGTTTGTAATATAGTGATGATTTATTTTTTCTACTGAAATATAATAGGTTGTAATAGAGTGATGATTTATTTTTTCTACTGAAATATAATCTGGGGATTTGTGGAACACTGTTGAGAGTGAAATAAGAAAGGAAGAAAGTTGAAGGCATACTGAGAAATTAAAAGGGATGATGTGGCATGGTTAATTATTTTAGTGGGAGGTTATTCATTGCAGTGGGGAGGTTATGGGCTATATATGAGGTGCGTAGAAGAGGAAGGATTATGGATTACGGAGTATTGAATGTTGTTTTTTAGTGTCCTTGAGGGAGATTAAATTTAGGGCTCCAAATCTTGTGGATTTCCAGATTCGTGGTTAGTTTTAGGGAGATTTTTTAGTCATAGCATTGTTGCTAGACTCGTCGGCAGTTCTTTAGTGTTCTTTCGGGTTCGCTACGTATCAAAAACGTTTTTATTCAAGTTAATTTATATGATGTAAATTTTAAGTCATTTTGTCTAGTTATAATGATGCATTATAGATCTGTATCCGGAGTTTACCTTGTATTTTGAAGCCTACCAAAATGAACAACATTAGCAACTAACTTGACCAAACCATCTTTCCAACCATTTGCTAAGTTGTGTTATAATTTCTTTTTGACTTTGCTGAGACGTTATTATAATTATGACAAACCAATATTTTAAATTGTCCTAATGAACTGAGCTTCCCTGCTCTACCTTATTTCTATAAATCAACAAACTCTGAAAGTTTAATTGTAGACGCAGGCCAGGAAATATTAGGAAAATTTTCTGATCAAGTCAAGCCTTAGACCTATATTTTATGTTTAAAATTTACTTGTTCAAAAAGGATAGTTACTTTTTTTTTTGTCAACAACATTTTGGTGATGCAAATGTTGAAATAATCTGCTGACACCAGCCTTTTAAGATGTAAATATGGATACATATAGGCATTATATATTTTATGATTATCAAAATTTGTCAGTATTCAACTTTAACAATAGATTCTCAAAATGGTTATCTCTGTCAAACTATAATTCATTATAGCTGCTTCTGTGACATCTGACATGCATAAGTTGCTCTAGTCTTCCACGTTGAGTTAAGCACCTAAATTTTAAGGCTTTTATCGACCATTAAATCATTATTTCTACTTCTTTGTTACTCATGAAAAATTATGGTTCATTTGGAATGAAGTCAGCGGAGAAGATCGCATTCGATTTCTCCATAACCAAAGCACTGCAAATTTCGAATGTCTACATGAAGGGCAGGTATGTTTTTCTTTGGCACAGTCCTTGTAAACTTGTGGTCGAAAATTATTTCAATTGGTTGCATCATTCCAAAATTTGAGCTACTTATCAATGTTTTTTATCGTGAGATTTGTAGGGTTGTGATACTGTTTTTGTTACACCAACAGCTCGGACTATTGATATTGCACATGCATGGTATATGGTAGGTTTCTGGCATTTTATGAACTAAATAATGTATTTGTTTCTGATTCTACTCTGTCTTTTTGGCAGAGGAAATCTATTATATTGACTGTTTCGCCGGTGACCCGTGAAGCTATTTATGGAATGCTGAACAAGTAGGTGTTCTTGTAAGTTTAGTATGGTTTCTATTTTTTTTATCTAGCCACTGTAGTTTTGTATTGGAGCTCTATGTTTCTTTTTTTACTCTGTAGTGGTGACATTGGTAGGACAATGTCAAAAGATTCACTTAATCTTACGGTGATTTGGCTGTAGATTTCTGTTTCTTTGACAATTTCAAAGCTTATTCAATGACTAGAACTCAGTTTCTATCTGACTACTCTAAATCACGTTTCCCGCTTATTCTTTATGCTTATGTGATATCACTTCTTTGAGGATTTGGTCCGGCCTACCAGAAACATGTTAAAGGCCAACATCAATAGCTACACATTGTAGCTTTGCTAGTTGTGAACTTAATAATAAAATAAAGACATAGATTCTATATTTCCTTTGAAAATCCACCAACATCCAGAATAAAACACACTCTTGAGATACCATGAAAACAAATTCAAACACACACTAACTATATTAGAAGTAAGAACACCACGTGGCTGGCGAAAGACCGGCTCGGAAACTACCACAAGTTACACCCTTGGAAATAAACTGCTATAGACAACATTTGCTGTCAAAATATTCAATCCCCTCCTCCATCTCCCATCCCCTTACTTATAACCACCTACTAACTCTCTAACCTCTTTGCCAACTCAATTTTACTATTTTCTACTTTTCCCCTTATTTTATTCTTATTGGGGAGTACCATTTCTAAGAAGTGTCTCACACTTGTGTCAATTGAGTTGGTGATTTTTAACTGCTGATACATAATAACCTTATGTGTTAAGTTCATGAATCTGTGATGAAAACTGAGGTTCAAGAGAATGACTGCCATGTGAATAATAGGTGGTGAATAATTTATGGCCCTCTCACAATCAACATCCATTATATACGTGAAATACTCTTTCACAGGTATATTTTTATGACAGACAGGGTAGAAATTCAAGACATCACCAAGCAGACTTCATTGTTGGTTTTGGTGGGACCTAAGAGTAACCAAGTAAAAATCAGTGGGACTGTTATTAGTCATCTACTTTCGAGCAAGAAATTTCCATATGTTTTATTTTTTGTATTTCATCATACTAACAGATCATGACAAACTCAAACCTTGATGGGCTTGTTGGTCAGTCATACGGTACACATCAACACTACAGTGTAAGTTTTTTGACTACCGAACTTCTGGCGTGATTCTGATAGTTGACACCCATGGAGTTATCATATATAAAGTGAGATGGTCGTTGTTGTAGTGCTGTATTCACATAGCCACTTTCATAATTCAGGTAAATGGAATGCCTGTGACTGTAGGGGTGGGAAGTTTCATTTCTCACAAAGGTTTTTCGATAATGACATCCCCAGCAGCTGCTGGATCAATCTGGAAAACTCTTTGTTCACTAGGTGCTATTCCAATTGGCGCAGATGCATGGGAAGACCTAAGGATTTTTCAAGGTGAATGCTTCTCACACTGATAAGAAAAGTATTCCTCTTCTTTTTATAAGCTAGATAAATTTATGAGGCATCATCCACTCTATAATGCAGTTTCTAAACTTTTATAAACCATATGCCATAACCAACAAAAGTTTTTCTACACCTTGATGGATCTCCGTAAAAAATTTATACTGAGGCCTAAATCTTAGGTGTCATTCAACACTTTGTTAGAATTTTTATACACACCAATCAAGTCTTATAAATATGATGTACTTTGTCCAACAATTAGTTATCAACGCAAAATGTTTAATTTCTTGGAATCAACAACACAATTAGGTTTTTAGTGCCATACTTCAACCTAGTAACTTTTATAAATGATCTTCCATGTAACTTACTAAGATGATTTAGTTAACAAATCTAAATTAATTGTTAAGATAATAACCAAATTTTATTTTTGAAACCTAAGTTTACTTGTCTATCTTTTCTCCAACTTCACCCATCACCTTTGGTTATATACATCCACACCGAAGATTCTTGATTTGCAACAATCCTTTCTCTTTCGTTAACTTGTTTCCATTTTGAATAGAAATTTGTAAAATACACACTCCACATTGGATAAAATATTACATTTTACAAACATTACATTTTGTGTTTTATCCTTAGTCATGTTGGCATGTCAAATCTTTTAACACCTTAACCAATACAGCATGCCTAGTTGATTGCTTTGTATGTCTCATAATTGTACCATGCATAACTTGTCACGACCCAGAGGTGAGTCTAACAGAACGTTGGATCTAGCGACCTGATTTTTGGAGAAGACTCGATCGCCCAACTCTATGTTAGGTTCGTAGTGAAAGACTTGAACATTAATCGAAAGCCAAGATTTACGTAGTAATTCAAGTCCAAATCCATTTAACTACTATACAAGTCCAAATATAAAATAAGTTCTTACTAGGGAGTTAGAAACATTCAAATACAAAAAGATATAAATACAAGTATCCTAGAATAGCAGCTACTCGGTGCTATTGTTCTTTCTTGAAAATAGAGGAGGTCGTTTGAGGTGAATATCTAACCCAGTAGAAGTTATATTAAATGCATGTAATTTTTTTTTCTTTTTAAACATGATGAGATATTAAAATAGTTTTTAAAACATCATCTCATGAAAACTCATTATCATCATTAAAAAAAAAGAAAGACTCAACGAACCACCGATAAGGTATTAAATTAATAAAAACATTTTAAATGCATCTAAGTGAAAAAAGAGGGTCGTTTAAGTATTCCTCTGGCACATAAATATAAAAAGACGACAATCGAAGTTCAGCAATACCTTATGAGCCAGAAAAAAGAAACAAACAAGGGTTAAAACCAAATTAAACCCCCAACTATGAGTTTTTTTTTTAATTAACTTTCAAATTAAAAATTTTAATAACTAAAACTTTAAACTATCTAAAATGTAATAAATTAAATCCTGGCAGAGGGTCACCATCCCCCGATCACCTCCTGATCTCATATCGAAGCCGAGATCGAGGAGCCGCTCTGTCCAGTGCTTACGTGGCACTGGGCATTCCACGTGCACTGCATGTGATCTAGAACGGGGGGTCACCACCCCTGGATTAGCCCCTGTTCTATGTTTTCTCATTTTCATTGATCTCAAGGACAAGAGGCCACTACCTACGGATCGGCTCTCCGTTCTAAAAAAGAGATATGAGAATGGGGGGTCACTACCCAATATCGGCCCCTTGTATTCAACCTCGATTTTTGAAACCAGGGGCTGATCCAGGGTGGTGACCCTTGGTTCTTATCCTTTTTTTCAGATCGAGGGGTCGATCTGTGGATGATAACGTCCTGTTCCCGAGAGCAATGCTGTGAACGAGGGGTGACCACCCCCACATCGGGGGGTCGATCCTTAACTCTATATAAAGGCCGACCCCTTATTCTCACTCATCGTTGCCAAAAATTTCAGTTTTTTGTCAACCCCCTCCGTGATTCCAACCCAAAATCGAACTATTTCCGTGTTGATTTCTCCATTCCTAACTGTTTTCTTCAACTTTTAAAAAAAAAAAAATCTTACAAATCCGAGCCTGAAAACCGCAAAATTCCAAATTCCTCAAAATCCTCAAATCCTCCTAAAATGCCTCTTAAAATATATTTTAAACAAAAGGCTCTTCCGTCACAAGGAGGTTCGTCAGAAAATGGACCATCTCAAACGTGCGCCGACTCAAGAGCGATGATTGCCGCCTAGGTATGTCTCAATGGATTTTAGAAACTAGGAGTGTCAAGAGCTGTTTGAGAGGGATATGTCAAACCGCTCTATTATTTGTTTGAAAACTATCAACTTCATAGGTTGGGAGTCGTTGCAGGTCAATGAGATATTCGACAAAATCGGCTTACTCGGGCTGTACAGGTTGAGGGGCGACAACAACGAGCGAATTGTTAGCATGTTTTATGCAAACTTGATCTCTATCGAGAGAGCAGCAATGATGAAAACCTACATCCTTGGTATGGAGATGCTACTAATTGCATAGAAGGTCAATGGAGTGCTCGGATTTGATGGTGAAGGGAATGATGTGGATAGATACTATCACGTTTCCCGAGATTACGACTTCTTTAAATCGGCGGAGGGACTAGAGCTCCTTATGGAAATTAATCGCAATGCCGACCTTGTGAGGTTCGTGAAGTCAAAGTCGAAGGATTAGAACGTCAGAGCTTGAGTTATTCACAATTTGATAACACACATCTTTCTACCGCGAAACGGACATAGAGATTTCGTGAGCTGCATGGATCTCTATGTCATTGAGAAACTATACATCATGAAGATGTTCAACCTGGGCTTTGTGATTTTAGGTCACATGCACGAGATCGGTTGGACGTGGAACGAGAACCTGCCTTACAGAATGTTGATACAAAAGCTCGTCAAGCTCGCTCGGATTCAGCTACTGATTAGAGAGCAGTGGAGAGCACAAAGACCTGTTGATGCATTTGATAGACTCTATTTGTTTTGGATAAGCTTGGTTGAAGTTGACGGGACGAGACGTGAGTGTTCAAGGGACATCAAGACCAGGAACATTAGTAGGTTTTGACCTCAGTAGATGTTCCTATGGAGGATGCCTCCGTTGGGTCATTGTCCTCCCAGATAGACAGTAGGTGGGACAGAATGAAGCAGCGGATAGAGTTTTTCGTAGGCAGAGTCGAGGAGCTCACATTCACACTGCAAGAGCTGATGGAATCCCACAGAGAGCTAATGAAGTCCTAAAGAGATCTGAGGCAAACCCTCCCGAATTGGATTACGTCGATCTTGCACCTTAGTTTAGGATATGTTTTGTACTTTATTATATTTACTTTACTTTCTTTTGTAATTATATTTGATATGAGTAGTATGATTGTACTTTAATATATGTTATCTATTTAGTTTATGCATAGTTATGTATAGTTATGTTTTACTTTATGCTTCTACTGTTGGTTATATATAGAACTGGCTGTTGATTATAAATTGTGATTTTAATATGTAGTAATTATTTTAAACTAGCAATGTAGAAATCATAAAACAAAGAAAATTCTGTTTAATTTTTCAACTTTATTTCACAAATTACATATTATAATACATACATACATACATACATACATTACAGATTATAATAAATATATGAATTACACATTACAATAAAAACATACACGACACATTTTAATAAATACATAAATTACAGCCCGAATAGTCAAACATTTCTTCGTCCATAGCCACGCGTAGAAGATTTCTGTATAGTATGAAAACTATATTAGAAAATAATGTCAGAGGATTTATGAGCGAAATGTGTTAAAATGTATTTGTGTCTCATCAAATATGTTGAAACCTATAAATGTGTCTTGCGAAGCGGAAGCGGAAGCAGCGTTTGATGTAGATCCTCTGTCAGGACAAATGCGACTATTATGTCTTTGTTGTCGACATATACGAGATTACATCGTTGAATTCTTCCTAGTAATTGTAGCATTTGACGATTCATTGACATCTCAGACTCTTTTCTTCTGCAGCCTACCAGTTTGACGTTTCTTTTGGACGAAAAGATTTCATTCATATTTCGTACGGGTGGCCACTTGTGTTGGCCGCTAATAGAATGAATGAAGTTTAAGTACATTTACAGATAAGTTCTCTGGTGATAGTATTGATTAACGTAATTTTTCAGGGTTAGTTTTATGAAATGAATACAGAGAATGGAATAGACATACGAGATTCGAAGAAGATCTCACCTGTAACAATTGCACACTTGCATTCACGTTGACAACATATTGTTCGTTACTGTTATTGATCTTAAATCGTGCAGTTCCCACAAACATAAGACTCCAATTTTGAGTTGTACATTTTAGCTTCACAACTTTTTTTTCTTATCTGCAGACATAAGACTTCGTTTGTCGTGGCCAACTTCTCATATTTTTTCACGATCCTAGTCATCAAGTACTTTTAAATTATCTCGAACATGATCATGATCGGTTTATCTCTGACAGGTAGTAGAACTACATTGAATGACTCGTATAAATTATTTAATCCTACTTCGCATTTGGGAATCAAAGAAAATACATGAGTAGATCAATATATAAGGTCTGTGTCTCGAAGATATTGGGGGGTATCTGGGTTAATTTGATGTAAATTTTCCATTTTTCTCAAAATGAAAAGTTGTTATTGCTCTGGCCGCATTACACATTGTATCTCTATATATTTTTCTCCGAAATTTGTTTTTAAAATTTGTGTATATGTGCAAGAGATAGTAGCGGTGTTCAGTTAATGATAATTCTTCCTGCATGGCGAGAAACAACCTCTGAAATGTGAAATAACAACAAAGTCAACATCAAACAATATAAATACCATAATGCCTTAATATTTGAAATAACAATCGAAAATATATCATATCTTTTGTCGACCCGAAACAAATGTCCATCTATATCTCGAATCAGTCGGCAAGTCTTCTTTCAATAATTTTAAAAACCACGTCCATGATTTCATACACTCTGATTCCATATTAACAATAGCAACGAGATATATTTAATCGTTGTCATCAATGCTGACGGCTGTCAATAATTGGCTGAGACAAGGACCCTTTAAATGATATCCATTCAAACAGATAATAGATCTATCACACTGCAGCAAACCTGATTTGTAAGTAGCTATACACGTATATTTTTTCGAATACACATGTCTCATTATCGGCAGAGCTTATCAGGTAAGTTTGTAAACTCAATGTGCTATCCGGATTTGAACTCGAAAAAAACCCTAGCTTCGGTTTGAATAGCTGGAAGTCTTGATGGTAAGGTGAAATCAGGCTTGGGTTCACCTCCTGGGCCACCAAGTGGATATTTAGGAATGAGAATGAAAAAGATTTTAATGAACAAGGTGAAATCAGCCTTGGGTTCATCACCATCCTGGAATGCAGGGTTGAATTGTTCAATTGGCTTAACATTATATATTTTACTTAATTGTTGATTTATCTTTTTTGAATTTGAAATTTTTATTAAAAAAATAATTAATAGTGGGAAAACCATAACCGAATCAGAATTCAGTTCTGATTCTGGTCCGGTCCTAAAAAATTTTTTAATGGTACTAGTTCTAAAAATTGAAAACCAAATTTTATTGGTCCGATCCTAATCTTTCTTAAAATCGGACCTGACCATGAACACTTCTAGTGGTGACCCCTCGTCAGGGTTTGATTTGTAATATTTTAGTTATTAAAATTTTTTAGTTTGAGGTTTAATTCCCTCATAGTTGATGGTTCAATTTATTTTTACCCCAAAAAACAACACGTGATCCGAAGATTCAACCCCATTACTCGGGTTGTCGTTGAACAATGGTCATTTATAAATCAACCCGTATAAACGATAATCAACAAATAATACCCTAATCAGGTTTAGAGATTCAAAACTTAAGAAACAAGTCATCACCGCCATATTACTTATTTCGTAACGTGCAAACATGACAATTTTCACGTAGCAGAAGGTGTACTGGAATATTCTCCTGTTACTTCGACACTGAGACTGTCCAAAGAATGACGAGGATAAATTTTCAATCACAACAATACAAAAATCATACATCAATAGTAAACATGTAAATCGTACATATATGTACATGTAATACTGATGTGCTAGCGATCAGGCATTGTCAGGTTTTCTACAGGTGACAACTCACCAAAATAGTCAAAAACTGCAAATAATATAAAATTTCTATCTTTACGTCAGCCGCAACCTCAGCAACTGGCTCGAAATTTTTCAAGTCGTCTGATCTTAATACAAAAATAATATTATGATTATCGCACTCAATACTAAGAAAAGACACAAGAATGACTCTTATTTCAGGATTAATGATTCAATCTATAACACCATAAAAGACTCCCAATTTTTTGGTATTATGAATTTTTTCAAAATTATAGGTTAATACTCAATCCTATACAGCATATATGACAAATTTTTTCCACAATTATAACTGTGCAATTCACACTTTAGGAGAGACCGATCAACACTTATAGGTGGGGGTCGACACTTAGAACACTGGCCACGGTTGATACTTCATTCTAACGATCGATACTTCATACCTCTCGAGTTTTATCCAAGTGTTGACACCTTTTGAAAATACGAATTACACGGTCGACACTTCTATCAAGCAATCGACACTTAATGCATCCTTGTTTTTAAAAGGATTTGAAATGTCAACTGCTTCCAATACGGCTGTCTCGTCGCTAAAAATCGCCCTCTCCCGTTGTTTCTCATTTTCAATCGACTAAATAACTTATATAAAACCTAAACCTACTCAAATAGTCCACAAATAACTCATGGATTCGAGTTTCCAAGCTCGAAACCGAATCTATTACAACCCTAACTTTTAAACAAAGAGGAAAACTTACCAATAATCAAAGTCTCTTCACAAAAAATGATGCACGGAGTCTTGCGAACGTTTCACCATCCTTGAAACGCTAGGATTTGCATAAACCAAAATTGTCACTCTCGCTCTCCTCACTCTCCTTGCAGCAACCAAATGATACGATTCAACTTTATGCTTATCAAATAATATTTTCTTTAATTACACTTTTACCTTACCATTTAATATATTTATTTATTACACCCATATTCTAAATTAAATAAAAAATCTTCATATTTCATCTTTCACAGCTCTGAACGTATTTCAAATTCCATATCGAAATTTATTTTAATTTTTATTCACAAAAATCCAACAATTGAAATTTAATCAATTATAAAAATACTAATTTTTAGGTGACTATTGTCACATGTGCAATAAGATAGCTTTTCTTGCTTTGAAATGCTTTAATTCATCCAACTAATTATTAACTCCTAAAAAAATTGAGATCAATAGTTTACGCCTCTAACCAACCATGTTTAGCCTTTTGGTCTTCTAGCATTTTTATTTCTCGAATTAAAATCTCTTGTTTAGTTGTTTTCTCTCCGCTTCAAGTCGAAGTCTCCTATCAAAGACCAACCTTAATTACATTAGCTATAACTTTTCATTTCTTCTAAATGTTCAAATCGTTACTACCCACTAATAACCCTAGAGTTTCAAGACCAAAAATTAGATGAACTGATTTTAAAATAAAAACTTACCATATCTGGCCACTCCAAAACCCACTTTTGAGTTCTTCAATTCTTCGTAATGTTTAACCAATAATTAATGGTGAGTGTTTAATTGTGGTTTGGAGTGTAAATCGGGTAATTGATAATGAAAATTTTGACAAAGAGTCAGCTGATATTGATTTTTGGTCGGTTAAACCTTAGATATCCTATTATTTTAAGTATTTATGTTATAGTTTAATAATTTTATCAATGAAAGAATAACGCTTAAACGCAATATTATGATATAAGAATTGAGTGTAAAATTAGAGTGTAACCTAGCACCACACATTTAAAAGCAAGTTCTTTTCACGTGGATAGACTCTTTGTAGGGTCAGGCCAAGTGCTCTATTTGGGTTGGTCAACCTCGCACTCTTGTCTTGGTGTTATTGCTCATGTTTTTGTATCTTGGCCTCATCTTTGGTACACACAACATTGTTATGTGTATCGCTTGACCATGTGAGAGCACCCTTCCTCTCAGCTTTGCTATGATTGCCCTTTGTTTCAATCCCATCGAGCACCACCTACCCTAGAGCATCCTTGCTCTTGGTTTTGACTTCAATTTACTAGAGTCTCATATCTGATTGACCACTAGCCCTTCTGAGAAAACTCTTGCTGTTGAATTTTGGTTGGTTCGAGCATTCTTATTGAATTGGTCAACCACTCAAGCCAATTTGTGTATGTCTTCTATGGTTTCGACTCTATTTCACTTACAAATCATGAGCCAACCATCAGTTCATCTACTCGGTTCTTGTCCTATACTTGTATCTTGCCAAGGTCTTTACATATCAAGATACCCCAAGATATTAATTCAACATCATATATTTACTTCCACACGTAATAATATCCTACATAATAAAGCATTCATCATTCACGTGCATTTTACACAATTAATTATACTCTTGTCCTTGTTGTCAATTGTTTTAGTTTAGGTATTCAAATCATTGCCTCGCGATGTGCATCTAAAGTGCTCTGTAAAACACAATTTTTTCTTTTTAGTTTGTGATAGAGTCAATAGTTTTGTTGTGTACATCTGTAACATTCTTAGTTCTCATAGTACGATATTATTTGTTTTGGGTCGAAATCCTTAAAGTTTTGTTTTTAGGATTAGCTTAAAACGTGTTGTATTATATAAGAATGAAAATTATACTTGTAAACTATTCACTTTCTACTTTTTCAAGCGATGTGAGATTGTGTACTCGCATTGATATATGTTGGACCCTCACATTAAGTCATTTTTGCCTTCACATGATGAGCTGTTAGAACGTCAATGAATATTTTCTTTATTGATAAAGCTTTTAATAGCTTCTCTTGAAAATGTTGTTGAAGGCCATCACTGCAAATGTTCTATTTGAAACTTGTTTGTACTTTTTTTGTATGGTAATTTTAGTATTTAGTTAAAGGAAATGACAAAGGCAAGCAAATTTATGACAAATATTTCGGTTTTATTTTGAATGTTGGCTTACCTTTTTGTTTTCTTCCAATATCCCAGTTCAAATAATTTATTTACTGTATTGGCTATTTTATTACTTCAATTTCCCTTTCTTTCTCATGCCTTTCCTCATATTTGCAGGAAGGCCAGCCCCTCAAAAGGAACTTACTAATGAATTCAATGTATTAGAGGCTGGTCTTTGGGATTCGATTTCTCTAAACAAGGGTATAAAGTTTTTCTCTTAGAGAATATATTCAAAGGGAGGGAGAGCATGCGTGGTTTGTCTAATTCTTATCTCTACAGGGTGTTACAAGGGCCAAGAAACTATCTCTAGACTAATAACTTATGATGGAGTGAAACAGAACCTATGGGGGCTTAGTCTATCAGCCTTGGTGGAACCAGGAAGTCCAATAACCGTTAACGGACAAAAGGTGATGTTAGTTTCTGTTTTGCCCATTCATTTGGATGCTGCTTTGTTTTATTTTTTTGGTTCCTTTTTTATATGTTTTCAAGAAAGAAGCCTCAAGAGAGGTATTGGACATTTATTTCCAGTGTTCTCTGCTTATTTTAGTTAATGGAAGAAGGTAGGTTGATATTTTGATGGACATAATTAATTCATACATACACAAATCTTTAAGATGACTGTTATGTTTTGTGTCTAATTAAAAACAAGCTATATTAGGACGATTACTTATATTTGAACCCAACATGAGTAGAGTTAAATGTTTGGATAGTTTGGTTTTACTTGAGATGTTGCCTTATTTAGGTAATTTGGCCTCTGAGAAATGGCTTTCAAGTATCAAGGAATGATACTTTGGAAATGTGATTGCTAGTTCCTTGTTGCTATATGATTAGGTATGAAATGTGCGCAGGTGGGAAAGGTGACTAGCTGTACGGTAGGAAGAAAGAAGTCAGAGCATTTGGGTCTTGGTTACATAAAAAGGCGAGCGGCTTCAGCTGGTGACTGTGTAACCGTGGGAGAGGAGACCATGGGAAGAGTGACAGAAGTTGCGTTCTTAGCAGGACAGCGGCCAAAACCCAAGAGCTAAACTTGGTTGCAGAATTGGAATATTAGGAAGATTATGGGAAGCAAATCTGATCAAACAAAGCAGTGGCAAAAATGGGCTAATCATGCCACGTCCTTGTGTAAATACATTATTTGTTTATTTATTTACGTGTCTTAAAATGTCAACGTTGAGTCCAGTGATAATAGTAAGAGACTTTCTACGTAGTATATGATCTGACTCTAGATCTTCTTTTGTTGTAATTAAAGACAACCAAGAACGTGGGCCAAAAAGCCCAATCGACGTGGAAAGAGAGACTCTCTTTCTCTCTTTGTTGGTGACGTGGCGACGACCCAGAAGAGTCGCGTAAGTACAATACAATCTACGCTTTCCCACATTCCTCTCCATTTCTGAGTTTGCTCTCTTGATTCTCCCCTAATTCGTCGTCGTCGTCCATGGAGACCGGAGTCAATACATCGCTCAAGGAGTGGGCCATGTCATGGATAGACCTGGAACCTCCACCCGCCTTGTTTTCATCTTCTGAGTCACCACCCTCTGCTTCCTTTTCCTACGAAATTCCCAAGAGGCTTCGGAACAGACGTGTATTGGAGTCCAAGACTCCCACCACTGTTGAGGAAATCCAGGCCAAGCTTCGCGATGCTGATCTTCGTCGACAGGTCCTGTACCTGACTCAATCGCGTTTCTTTTTCTTCTTTTTCCACTCGGAAAACTAACTGAACGGAAGATCAAGAGTTCAAGATTTTTAATAATCTGAAGCGTTAACTAAGCCACCAGGTCTTTCAGGGGCTTATATTTTAATATTTCTTTGTTCCAAGTCCAATCTCCCGCTCTGTCTCTTGCACTTTGCCATTCCAATTTTTTTCAGGATTAGAATATCTTGCTTCGTTATTCATCTTTCTATGGTTAATTCCTATAATATGAAATGTATCTCTGCTTTTGATTGTTAGTTTATGTTTATTTTTCATTTTCTAGGAATCATCGTCTCGTTCTTGAACATGATTTAGGAGAGGGGTCAGTCTCCTCTGGATACGCATGCTAGTATACTACTTGAAATTGTTATTTTTCCCGTTATTCCTTCGGGGGTTGTTTCATGCTTAATCACGTGGAATTAAACGGCAGATTTGAGGAGTTGTTTGTTTTTTTTATTAAAGCTTTACAGTTTCATCTCTTTCTGCTGGTCCAAAAAAAAATTAATTTTTGTTTTTAATTTTTTCTCGCGCTCTCCTGTTTCTTCCTTGGATGTTAGGTGTTCATTTTTACGCAGTCGCCTTTTGAATTTGAGATTTGTTTTCTTTTAATTTAATTTCTTATAAATTGTAGTTGAGGTTTTAAGGAATTTTTATTTTATTTTTCCAATAAAAAAAAAAAAAAAAAGAAAGAAACGATGACAAACGATAAGACGTGAGAGAATTGTTCATGCACTCCTAAACTTTGTCTTCATTTTTTTTTTTTTTTTTTTTTCCGGGAATGCTTTTTCGTGAGGACTTGTTCATCATATTCATTAGCGTGCCATTTATGCTTTGTGCAGAAATACTATGAAAAGTTGGCTAGCAAAGCACGATCCAAAACAAGAAGTCCGTCTCACTCCTCTCTTGAGGAGGAAGACCTTGCTCACCGCCTTGAAGCAAAACTCCAAGCAGCTGAGCAGAAGAGGTACAGACACAAAAGTTATTCTGTTCACATTTCAACAACGACCAGTTTCCAGTAATACAACTTAGCTTGACATGTGACGACACGAAAAATATGCTATTAACATTTAACATATTGTATCACTTGCAGATAGCTTTGAGATGAAGTTATCTTTCCAGCACCCAATTCTCTTTATCTAGGTTCAATTTGATCAATTTTTGGACATTAAATGAATGTTTTAGGATCAATCTTGTAATTACTTTTGCTTTCTCAGCTTTCTGAGTATTTTAAGCAATTATTTTTTGGCTAGCAACATTACATGCTTCCTTGTGCATGTTTTCTTGATAGTATGTACTAGTATTAAATCATGGCAAATAATAATGGAAATAAAAGGCGATCCTTTACATTTTCCTCCAATTTTCTATTCTGTTTTTAAAATTTACTATCCATCACTCTCAACAGTTTCCATTACACTGCGTGACATGTAGTTGCTGTTATGCTCTAGGTTGTGTTAATGTTCTATGGTGGATAAGCATAGTAGTTAATTGTGATGTGTTGAACATGTATGACATGTTGTTGCTGTTATACTCTAGGTTGTGTTAATACTCTATGGTGGATAAGCATAGAAGTTAATTTTGATGTGTTGAACATGTATTAATGGATATTATGGCTATTTGTTTATATTAATATATGCAGATTGAGCATATTGGTGAATGCTCAGAAACGTCTTGCAAGGTTGGATGAGTTGCGAAAAGCAGCAAAAACTGGGTTGAAAATTCAATATGAAGAGGAACGCCTGAAGCTTGGGACTAAAGTTCAGTCTCGGTGTCAGAGGGCTGAGGAAAATAGACTTCTTATACTAAAGGCTTACGGACAAAGACGGGCAACATTGAAAGAAAGAGCATTGCTGTCAGTATACCGAAGGATTTCTAGGGAAAAGAAGTATAATGAGTGTGTATGTGCTGCAATTGGCCAAAAGCGTGTGGCAGCTGAGACTAAGCGATTAGGACTTGTGGAAGCAGAGAAAAGGAAGGCATTTGCTCGTGCATTGCAAGTGAGGCAGGTGGCCAATTCTGTCTATAGAAAACGTGAGCTAGAGGTTAGAATAAGAAAGGAACGTCTGGAAGATCGACTAATGAGGGTATGCATGTGTTGAATGTGAAATTTTTAGTCTTGTATTAAATGTGATACCAATGTTTTTTATTTCTTGTTGGTGCATAGGCAAGGAGACAAAGAGCAGAATATTTGAAGCAGAGAGGAAGGCAAAACAATCCTATTCGACTGAATGCGATGCGCAAGCAGGCGGAGCTTTTATCACGGAAACTAGCAAGGTGCATGGCCTAATTTCTTAGGTTGTTTTATGATTTGCATTTTAATGTCTCTATATCTGTTCAAATTTATGTATACCCCTTTGACATCTGATCTTTCAAAGAATTTGGAAATGTAATTTAATTGTTTTTTTGCCAAAAGTTTGTTTTAATTCCTTATTAATTTTTATCACTAAAATGTTGAATTAAGATTTATGAAGTTCAATATTCTGTTGGCATGAAGTTGAAGGTAATTCATATATATCATTGTAGGCAGTAGATGATATATTTTGGTCCTGATGTAGGTGCTGGAGAAGGTTTATTAGGATGAGAAGAACCACTTTGGCATTAACAATAGCTTATGATATCTTGAAAATCAATGAAACGGCAGTCAAGTCGATGCCATTTGACCAGCTTGCTGTTTTGATAGAATCTAGTTCTACTCTTCAGACTGTTAAAGCTTTACTTGATAGACTTGAGCGCTTTAAGGTTTCTAGAGATACCGCTAATACGAGTCATCAATCTAGTTTTGTGAACATAGATCATCTTCTTAAACGAGTTGCTTCTCCTAAAAGAAAGGTGACTCCAAAGAATTCAGTAAGGAGCAGAGAAATAAAGAAAGAAGGTTCTACCAAGGAAGCAACTAAAAGAGGAGCTAAACTGTCGAGATATTCTGTGAGAGTAGTTCTTTGTGCCTACATGATATTAGTTCATCCTGATGCAGTTTTCAGTGAACAAGGAGAGCGTGAGAAAGCGTTGACCAAGTCTGCTAAAAACTTTGTCAGGGAGTTTGAATTATTACTGAAGATTATTTTAGAGGGACCAATACAGAGATCTGTTGATGAATCCAACTCTTCATCCCCTAAGCGATGTACCTTCAGATCTCAACTTGCTACCTTTGATGATGCGTGGTGCTCTTATCTTAACTGTTTTGTGGTGTGGAAGGTGAAGGATGCTCGGTTGTTGGAGGACGATTTGGTGAGAGCAGCTTGCCAACTGGAAATTTCTATGATTCAGACTTGCAAGTTGACTCCTGATGGGGATAGTATTCATTTGACACACGATATGAAAGCCATACAGAAACAGGTTTCCTTTTTTTTTTGTCTAAGTTCTTAATCGAAGATTTTTTCCACAAATCATCAGCGAGAAAACATTCTAAAACTAAAAATGGGTTGATCAGTTGTTCTGAAACTGTTATTAAGCACTTTGTTACATGATTGGTTTCAACTGTATCTTTCATACCTGATTGTTTTAAAACTAAATGTATAACTTGAATATTTATAGTTTAGTAAACTTGTGATCAACTCTCGGGTTTCTTGCTAGTTGAAACTATTTTCTGCAAATATTCCAGATTTTATTAATTAGGTTAACTTTTAATATCGTTTATACTGCTCTTTGATTTCGGAATTTGTTCATCCCATTTAA
This sequence comes from Begonia peltatifolia, assembly GCA_022433055.1. Classification (NCBI taxonomy): domain Eukaryota; kingdom Viridiplantae; phylum Streptophyta; class Magnoliopsida; order Cucurbitales; family Begoniaceae; genus Begonia; species Begonia peltatifolia. Next base: position 13,157,586 of record CM039528.1, read on the forward strand.
AGAGTTATTTTGTATGACAAGCTAAAACATTATTGTTATATTTTTTCTAATGAAGGTCATGAATGATCAGAAACTAATGAGAGAGAAGATTCAACACCTTAGTGGAGATGCTGGGATTGAGCGTATGGAAAGGGCTCTATCTGAAACACGATCCAAGTATTTTTCTGCAATGGAAAATGGAAGCCCTACAGGGACGCCAACTATGCAATTTCTTCCTAGCCCTTCAGTTGGACCTCTGGTTTCTTCTTCAGATAATGGAAATAATCAAGTTAAAGTTGAGAAGCCAGGACATGTCCGCTCTTTATTTAGAGAGGATGATGCCATGCTATTTGAGCCAGATCTATTTAACCACAAAAGCAATTCAGATGATCAGCTGGTTTCTGGGCCAGAGTTTATCACAGAAAATGAATTGCTAGTTAATGAATTTCTCCATGAGCAGCATCAGCTTTTTTCTGACAGCTTGAGTGCTTCTGCTAAACAGAAAAACTCCATTAAGGTCAGTCTTTTATGTAATAGTTTGACATCTACAAGCTTTTTAGTTTTCTTTAACTAGAACAAACTTCAAAAATATAGTCCTTAGGGAATTTCAGTCTCTGATCAGCATGTCCTGCTGTGCATGATGTGGCTTATAATATCGTTAAGAACTCTTTTAAACAATCAATCTGATCTCTTAGTTATTAGCGTTTATGTTAATACTTTCATTTTATTATCATTTGCTCGTGGTATTTTTAAATGTTCAACTGTGATTTATCACCGTTCTTCCTTTCCTGATGTAAAAGAATAATTTTCCAGATGAAGATAAGAGGGACGATGGAGAAGGCATTTTGGGATGGAGTCAAAGAATCCCTCATACAAGATGAGCCTAATTATGATCGCGTTCTTCAGCTTACGGAAGAAGTGCGGGATGAACTTTGCAAGGTTGCTCCAGAGAGCTGGAAGCAGGAGATAAATGAAACTATAAATGTTGACATTCTCCTTCAGGTAGTAGGCTTTATTTCATTATGGTTGCTGCTGGGAAAATTCTCTACGCTTTATTAAAAGCAAATGCTCACTGAATTTTTCTCCTTTGCTTTGTTCCTCTTTTAAGGTGCTGAAGTTGAGAAACTTGGATTTTTTTTACCTTGGAAGGACTCTGGAGTTTGCCTTGGTCACATTGCAGGAGCTCTCCTCTCCTTATAAGGATAGTGAAAGAAGGGCCTGTCATCAGAGGTTTTTGAAGGAGTTAGCTGAGCTTTGTCAAGCTGGAGATGATACAAACAATTCATGTGTTATTCCGCTGATCAAGGGTTTGCGCTTTGTCCTAGAGCAGATTCAGGTGCTTAATGTTTTTGTTTTGTTCAGTATTATCCAACTCTTTGTCATATCAAAAGGCTATTTTACAAAGGACTTAGTGATTCCTCCATCCAGTTTTGGGGCAAATGTTCTCATTATTTTTACGGTTTCTATATTCTTTTTCACTTTTTTTATAACAATTACCGGATGGGATGGTATGTATCTTCTAACTGTAATGTTAGTACTAATCTTTTTTTTTTTTTTTTTTTTTTTGAAAAATAGTTAAGGTTGATAGTTATATCCAAAAGTCCAAAAATCCAACTTTTAAAAAAATATGCATTTTTAATTATTGTTTGCTTTTGGATCTGTAGTTTCTGTTCCAAATCTAACTATAGAAATTTCTGCAACATCACGTCATTCTGAATGAGCAAAGAAAAATTAGTGATTTGGTTGTACATGTGTTCATATGCATTGTCAATGAACAAACTTTCCGAGTCCGCATCAGATTCACTACTTATCATGATATTGACATTTGCAGGTTCTTAAACAAGAGATTAGCGAAGCTCGAATAAAACTTGTCAAGCCTATTTTAGAGGGACCTGATGGTGTGGACTACCTTAGGAATGCTTTCACAAATCGGTTTGGGTCGGTAAGTGGTAGTTGGAACTCTCTGCCACTGACTGTGCAGTGGCTGTCATCTGTGTCCGGTAGCAACAATGAAGAGTGGGAAGAGCATGAGAACGCAGTCTTGGCTTTAGGAACTTCTAATACTTCATCTCACGGATGTCTTCCCTCCACTGCGCTTAGAACTGGTGGAGGTATGGCAGTAACCGTTTCTGCTCCAAAAGATTCTACTGGTGAGATTATTTGAATTAGAAGCTAATGTCATCTGATTTTTATTTTCATATGCAAACTTGAAATGAAAAGACATCGTATGGAGTTTCCGGTAGTTTTGACTTGTGTTTTTGCTGAATTGTCAGGCTATGAATTGCCAGAATGCAATGGAGAGAAGGTTGACTTACTAGTGAGGCTTGGCTTGTTGAAGTTAGTGACTAGAGTACCTGGTCTGACTCAGGAAGAGCTACCGGAAACTCTTAGTCTTAACCTGTCTCGGTTGAGGGCTATTCAGGCTCAAATTCAAAAAGTTATTGTAATAGCCATCAGGTAATTACATAAACGATGGACATAAGATTTTGTGTTTCATTCTTTCATTTTAACATACATCCAAGGATCATCAAATTTTAAGATAGTATATTTGCTCATAAGATGGGGCCACATTAGATAATCTAAAAGTATAAACTAAAATATAGGATAAATGCATGTTTCGCAAACTGTTATATTTTCTAAACTACAGCCGATTATTTTGGCGTTTTGTTTTCTATTTAATTGAAAATTAAATTGTGTCATGGAAACGCAAAATGTTTTGCTTAAAAATTCACTATTATGAATCTTACTTTGTTGTTTTTTCACCTAAACTTGTAAGATTGTAGTTTCCATTCAGTTGTGTTTATGTTGCATATATGATGTTTGAATTGCAGTATTCTAGTTTATCGGCAGACCGGAGCAAGTGAAGGATTGAAAACCAGCTCTTTAGAAACGGAGAGCATTGTTGCAAAATGTGTCGAAAGACTTTCCAATATGCTTGATCATGTCCAAGATGCAGGCATCGAAGAAATTACAGAATTAATCAGCAAGTTTAACAGCGAAGATGGTGAGAGGTTCCAAACAAGGAGATTAATAATGGGAAGACTGCTCGGAAAGTGTTTACAATCTGGAGATGCAGTATTTGAGAAGGCATCGAGGGCTGTGTACTTGGCTCTGAGAGGAGTAGTGCTGGGGGGAAGTGGTCCCAATGGAAAAAGATTAGCCGAATCGGCTCTCCGGCTAGTCGGAGCGGGTGCATTGGCTGAGACTATGGTGAAAGCTGGCAGACGCTTAGTGTCAGCAGCCATTGTGTCGGTGGCTGTTCACGGACCCTGGTACACCCTACTGGCTGAAAATACGATGGAAGTGTGAAAAAATGTAGTAGATAAAGTAATGCACAGTTGTACATATTTTAGTTATTATAGGCGTGTGAGCACAATTAGTAAATTAGCTCCAATTCTTTGGAAGATGTGAATGTTATTAATAAGTAAATGTCTTCGATTTAAGAAAGCTGAATTGAATTTCTTTATTAGTCAACTCAGTCCTAGCTGAGGAGTTGTAGATGAAGCCACGCTGGGTGCTTCTGGTAAGGTATTGTTCCAATGGGAAAACTTTGAAAACTAGTGTCCAAGAAGATGATGACAATGGTAGCCTGCCAAATAAAATGGAAGTTCTTTTCTCTGGACTGTTTGAAACATGATCTATTTCCTTGAATGAATACATGTCTGATGTCAATATTTGAGTCTGATTGAATAAAAGGTAATGCACTTTCATGAAATACAAACATTTCTCGAAATGACTACTTTGTTTGATTCTAGATCAAGGATATTTCGAATCTATCTTTCGCTTTGGCCAGATTCAAAGATGAATTAGGATGGGAATGAATTCCGACTGATTAATCTTCTTACATTACAGATTGAAAATCATCCTCAATTCTGAGTTGATTATTTCCTTAGATTGAATATTGGAAATCAATCCCAAGTAGAGTTGAGATTGGAAAAATCAATCTGATTGAAATGGAAAAAAAAAAAAGTCATTGTTGCAAATATGAAATTCTCTACACTACAGGATCCTTAAGAAATGATAGGTTTGTTATCATTACGAGTCTGATGCATAGGATGGTTGTAAGTGATAGATGATTTGGCCTATAAGTCACGGGCTAGAAGATGTTATATCTCCGATGTGAATCACAGATGAGGTCTAGTATGATGTGTTGCTTTTTCCTTTACGAGCTGCATGGACGGTATTAATACATTGGTGTTTAGATTGAACAAATGGATAAAAAGAGGACTATCTAGTGGCATAGTAGAAACGTGGATTGGTAAATTCTTATTTCGATGAGAAAATTTCTTAAAAGCAAGGGATGATGTAATGCCCCTAGGTTAGAATTAACCATATTAATCATAATTAAAATAATAATGTGATTAGAAACAATAATAAATTAAAAAATATATATTAGAATTTAGCAGTAAACCATAACATGGAAAAGTTACGCAAATTTAAAGTTAAGACTTAACAGTGAAATGTTTAAATGTTCACTTTCGACTTCAAAAGGTAGAAAGTGAACGTTATTTTCGAAATTGAGATTTAACTTTCTGCTAATTATTTTCTTCATCCTTGTTGTTTGGAAGATGATGGTGTGTTGGAAATTATGGTAAGAATGATTTAACACAAGTTTTGTGACGGGAATGGGTTAAATTTGATTGATGTTTTTGCCTTGCGCATTGGAATTATGCAAGAAGTAAAGTTCAAGGGAACTTTGCTATTCTAAGTACGAAAAAGAATTTTATATCTTGGTGAGAGAAGTTGGAATTAACGATTCTATCTTTTTAGAAAGAATTTATCATCCACCCACTTAGATTATAAAACACTTAAATATATTAAGAACCAAATAAAATTAAATAGAATACATGCAAAATGCATGGAGTTTCTATAGAGATAATCTAATAGAAAAATGAGAAAACATACGAATTCAAAAAAATCTTTTATCACTCGACGTATAACCCAACATTTTTGTCGGCTATAACAACATTACTTTATTTTGAAATATTATCTAACTCGATGCAATGTAAATTTACAATTTAATTTACAATGCACGTTTGAGTTCAACATTTTATTTGTTGAGTTCCACCTATGATGTAAATTAGTTCTAATACTTTTTCTTCTCTCATCTTCATCCTTACAATATTTCATAAATGACTCCTTGCAAACAATTAATATTACAAACTATAATTCCAATTTTCAAATTGAATCCACTAAATACTCAAACCATATTGTACAATCAAATTAAAACCTACACACCACAACAAATGCAAAAATATAATCTTAATGGCAAAGACTCAAAAATCTCATGAAAACATCATTATTAGAAGCACTATCTAAATAAATTCCATATCATTAATATCTTCAATTTCACCGCTAAGATTAATTATAAGGTAATCAACAAAATAATTCAAAGTATGAAATCTTTAACAAATTTGTTATTAAAATATTTTCATTAACAAACTTACTCTTAAAATATGATTTTATTAACATGTTTGTCTTTGAAAGACTCTCGATCTCAACAATATCCACTTTATACATTAAAAAAAATTTAAAATAACTACCTCACAAAACATACCAAATAATATTTCACTTATTTTAAAATTTTAATTACATATTCAACATATCATAAAAATATAATCTAAAATATTTTATGATCTTTTAACACTCTTACAATTTATTATAATTTTTTACGAACTAATTAATTAAAATTACGTATTTTATCTAAAAATTATGAAACTTTCATATTAGACTCTTTTTATACTCTTAGTTAGAACTGCAAAATGACTAACAAAAATAAATCTATCATGAATTTATCTTTAAACTTTCGTAAAATATCAAATAAATAGTCTTAATTTTGAGACTCCTTACAAATGCACTGATTCAAGAACAGCCAAGTATATATATTACAAGATTAAATCTTTTTAGATGCAAATCATGGTTACCAAATAGGTACAGTTAGGGTTATTAACATAATGTGAACAAATTGTCTTGGTATATGAAGAAAGCTTTTTTTACCCATTTACAAAGGAACCGTTACATCCACTGGCACTCAACAAGTAGGGATGGAAATGAAGCATCGACAAGTTGCATCAACGATTGAACCCCATTCCATTTATCCGTCTAAGCTTCCATCCTGCTCTGAATTTTGAAGTAAAGCATTGATAGCCCACTGCTGTGTCTGTCACATCCTGCACATAGTTTGGTCCAATGATTTAGGAAGGTTAAATTAAACAAAAGGGCAACGCTAGATGTACACTTCAATCTTACATTTTAATTTTACAATTTAATGTATCATTCATTCATCTCTCAATTTGATGTACACTTCAATTTTAAGAACCATGGATTTACTTCCAAAAAAAATATATATAAATAGGAGACGGACTATCTTCAAGATAGTTCAACTTAAGATGCTTGTGCATCTTCAAATTATTTAGTCTAAACCAGTTTTAAGAGGCTTAATCCCATGAATCAGTTCTATAAGTACCAAAAACACAAGCTCACACGAAATGAATTGAAAATATGGCATTCCATAAATATTGGAAAAACTGAGGAAAGACAATTAGAAGACATACCACGGAAGCTTAAAAGTGTCCTTCCACCAACCTTGTTTTGAGCAGTTGGACACTATTTTATCCAAACGAACAATAATCTCAGAAAAAGTTGGCCTTACAACGGGTTCTGGATCCCAGCATTCCTCAATTAACCTAATTGTGCAACACACGTTAGAAAAAATCCATTCCGCCCATCGACTTGGCAAAGAAGAATTTTCACATATAAAATTGTTAAAGAGGTCCACCCGAAGAAAATAGAATAAAATCACAAATAAGATTACTAATCTTGCAGTTGTGAATGAACTATATAATCAAACATACTCTATCAAATCCGGTGGATAATTTTTCAATTTGATCTTAAATTGAGGTCTTTCTCCTTCCAAACATATGATTTTTGCAGCCTCTTCCGGAGGTTTAGGATGGAAAGGTTGTATGCCCTCAATCATCTGTGTTGTACAAAATACAACTTAATAAGTTAGCCAGGCACAAAATACAGAGCAGGGGAGTACAGTTCAAATATGCACCCAAATCGGAAACAAAATTAAAAATAAGGATAAAGAATATTTCATCAAGACATCACGATGAAGTCACATTTTTCAGGTCCACAAAGATTAATGTTGTTAATTTAGGTGGTGTAAATAACCAATGCAAGGATAAACCACCTAATAGAAGTGATTTTAAACAGAAAAATCTGATGGTTCAAATCCCAATTGTACATGACAGGAACAAGATAGATACCTCATATAAAATTAGACCAAAAGAAAACGAGTCCACACTTCTGTCAAATATTTCATTCTTGTAAACCTCAGGCGCCAAATATATGCCTACAGTAAAGAAGGCAATAAGAATTGATATAGCATATGACAAGTCAGCTGCTGGATTATAAAGACCGGTGATCACGGCCCACTGCCCACTTAACAAATAAGTAGAACCTTTGAAAATAAAAGAATTTATACTTCTCAATTTAGTCACACGTGAACAAAAGAGATTAATGCGGTTCCACATATGATCTTCAAGCAAAAGAAGTTGAATATACAGCACAAACGGGGACAAAGTTACAAACTTCTCACCATCATCAAGAGTAGAAAAGATCTTTCTTACGCGATACATCTCATGAAGCTTTATGTATGAAAACCCAACTAAATTAATTCTAGTATGTTATTGATAACTCTTGAAAAAGAGTTATTTTAAGTTAATATTTATACGTAAAAAATTATTTGAATCGAGTGAAATAAAATTATTTAAATTAAAATTATACAAATTACTACAACACTATCTGTTTTGAAAAATTGATTGATTTTATTTATATTTTCAAGAAATATCATATCAATAACACTAAAATGATTGTTGTTTTTTGCTATGTAAATGTTGCCGACTGGAATTCCCGAATTATAAAAATTAAAGAGATATAATAAAAGATTTAATTGCGAAATTCAAATTAATAACAGAAAAAAAAAAATTTCACGTAAGATGAAAATAGAAGAAGAAATACCACGAAAGAAGAAAAGGGCAATATGGAAAAAAAAAATGAAATTGAAAAAGAGCTTTTAGAAACAAATAAAGGTAGAGACATAAGGAGGCAGAACAGAGGCCAGAGGGGCGCACACCAGAGAGAAAAAGAAATAAAGAGATTGGCGATAGAAAGAAGAAGACTTCTCAAGTGAAAAACTAGAAGAGTTTCTACCAAATTCCGTTGTTGCGGCATCACGCACAACATCGTGTCAAGGAGAAGTTTAAATCATATTTTTTCAATTTTTGAATATATGATATATGTGATTAATATGATTATATCTTTTATTTTTATGAACTAAGATTTTATTCTAGTTAAAAGATAAATACTTGTTACAAGAATTCTATTATTTGCTATGTTTGCTATGATTGCTTACATTTGTTTGAATAAATTATCATGATAATTAAAATTAAATTTGATTTATGTCTACATGAAAAATTGATGACACATGCTTATCATAGAGAGAAATAAGTAAGAATTGTTAGATGTATAATAATTTCTATAGATTGAATTTTACAAAGTTGTTATCATTCAATTTGTATGACTTTTAAAATAGAACGCCATTGAGATTTTTATTATATTCCCTCTGTTTATAAATTGAGGAAAAAAATAAAACAAACTACTAAATAATTAGAAGAAACCTTGGTTATTACATAATTCTTGGTGTTCCAATGAATATTGTAGTAATATGTAACTTCAGCAGTAAAATTTACATATCAAAGAAATTGACCATGACAATATTTTCATTATCTGACTTTCTCATGTTATTGTTTGCACTTTGTTTTATTACTTTAGTTTCTACTTAATTCATATCACCCGACTATCCATTATAAATTAATTTTGTTTTAATTATATTTAAAGTTTGATTAAAATTATCCTTGTGTGTTCAACTCATATTTATTTTATTTTACTTCGTTGACGATACGTGCACTTGTGTAAAAATGTGATTTTTCACTTACAAATATTCCATAGAAATAGGAAAAAAGATGCACCATATCTTCCTCAACATGGAAAACTTCAAAATAGCACAATACCTCCGACTCCTAATCAAACTGTGTAATAATTAGAGTTTCTAAATTTAAAATTTAAATTCGAAATTCCCAAATCAAACACAGTCAAACCTAAAATTGGATTTAAGGGAAAAATGCAGTTGGATTTCTTCTCTAGAGATCCGATGCAAAACCAATTACAACTCGAAAAAGATCCGAGCTGCACTCAGATTTTCGGAGAAACAATCGGATTTTAAGAGGGAAAGTCCTAGCTTAAAAAATCCAAGCTAAACTCGGATTTCTTGAAAGAGCTGGTTACGGGCCTTAGCTATAAATAGAGAGACTCGGGTGAAGAAAGAAATCACACTACAACTCTCTCTCCCTCTCGAATTCTATATCAGAGGATTTACCTTTAACTCCGACCACCGTTCGACCTCCAGCGCGCAACAACTCAGAGGAAATAGTCCTTCACTTGATCAGCCTTGTTCTGACAAAGCTCCTCTCTCTTAGCTTCGATCTCCGACCGTAGAGCTCTCCAGCAAGTCTTCTCCGGTACGAAAAACATCCACTGAGAACCACCATCGGCAAAAGCTCTTCCCCTCTTGATCTGTCTCTCTTCCCCGTTCTTCATTTCCTCTGTCTCTCTCTTTCTCTACAGAACAGAAGAAGGAAGAAGGAGAAGTGGTTCAAAATTAAAATTCTGAACCAAACCAAACCGGCCTAGCTAAATCGAACTAGCCAGCGAAATTGAACCGACCCAGCCGAACCGATCCAAATATTATCGAATTATACCCGACTGATCAAAGATTTTACAAGTAAGAAATTTCTGCTTAAATCATTATGAAATGGATTTATCAAAGTAGGAAATTAATATCTAAAATTTTGTTTAGACAGCAAGATTCCGAAAGTCATCCTAATCGATCCAATCCGACCTAATAGCACAAGTAAGGAATTTCTGCCTAAATTTTTCCAAAATAAGATTTAATTAAGTGAGATTTTAATACCAATATTTTATTTAGGCAAGAAATTATTTAGAATACCAGAAAAATCCCGATGACCCTACCCTCTCGGAATCCAAGTAAGTGAAAATATCATGTTTTCAACATCTTGTCTACGACCCTACATCACAAAATCTACGTTATTTTCTTGTAATTATTTTGTTACATGTTTTCAATATTTGAGCACGCATGTTTAAACATTGACATAAAATCGTATAAAGATAAAATTGTTAGGACACTTTGTATGTGTATGAGTATGATAGAATTGACGGAAAATATGTGATAACAAAAAATTGAACAACAATGAGATGATGAGCTTGAACATAAAAATGTGATGGTTACGTCTGAACGACAATGAAATAACTATGCCTGAACGAAAGTAAGATGGTTACGCTTAAATGACAATAAGATAACTATACGTGAACAAAAGTAAGATGATAAAGTCTAAACGACAATGAGATGGCTAAGTTGAAACGAAAGTTGAAAAATGAGTTTTTCAATCAGTATATAACTGTTAAGACAGGATTCGGTAAAAGTTAATTTTGCATCTACACGTGTTTTTGCTTACTGAGATTTTCTCATAATTTGTAATTTTGTGATGTATGTGAATTTTTGTCTAAAGAAAAAATAATGTTGCTCAATAATCTCCCAGAGGCAAATGAGCATACAAAAAAAAAAAAATATTTTTGACTCAAATGAAGGAATTTAAATTCTTATGTTTTAGATTTGTGAAGATATTTTATGTTTTTATTTAATTGAATTTTGAATAAATTATGTTGAATTTTATTATTAAATAAAGATTTACGAATTGCTTTAATTCCGCATTTATTTCAAGTTTCCAACAAAATTATTTAATGTTGAAAATTTTGATAAAACTTTCACGTATTTAAGGTTTTAGTTATTATTTAAAAAAAATTTTAATATTCCGAAAATAAATTTTTAACTGTAGAATTTAAATCTAAATTAATTTAGAAATTTTTTAGAATTATCAAATTAAAATTTCAATTTGGAGAAATTAAATTGAAAATTTAAAATTAGGGCGTTACAAACACTAACCCAGATCTACAAAACTACCTTATTCTCTTTTACGGTAATTTTTCTGGGCCAAAACCATCCAAGTATTTTTAGGATACAAAAGCTTTTGATCAACAAAATAACTACAGCACCTAGAGCTAATAAGCCAGCCGCAACATTAAGCATCTAGACTGCCTTAGGTCACAGAAGTGAGGCCGAGGATATGTCACAAGCCAGCATAGGCCAAAGAATGTTAGTGACAAAGTGAATTGCTCAGCTTTTTGTGCTAATTTAAATATCATTGCTATAGTAAATTGCAAAATGATTGATATTACAAAAGGCATCAAACTCATCAATCTGTACTCAAAACCAAACAATCAATATATTGTTTTTTGAGATGTCATTCAGGAGGGTAATTTATGAAATTGTACTGTGCTGATATGGCCAAGTTTGTTATGCAGAGAGAGTGAGAGTCGTGTGCTGGAATGGGAGATGAGATATAAATTACAAAGGGGAGAAAGAGAAGGGGACTTTTTGGATGATCAAATCAATATTGTATTTTTGCTAGTTCTTTCCAACTCTGTAGCTAGACTTGTGGTAGGTTTAAGAAAGCCAATTCGGTGGATTTCAACATTGGTGGTTTTTTTTTTACGACCTCTTCATTAGATAAATGTTTGCTATGATTTCCTACTGATTTCTATAAACTTTCTGTTCATCACATGTTCACGCACTCCAGCAACATATGCCTCTAAGGGACTGCCATAAGCTTACCCAGAAGCACTTTGAACAGAGTCACGACCCTTCTCTTTTTTTTTTTTTCTTTTTTCTTTTTTTGCATCCTCAGACATACAAATAGAGATTTGTAAAGAATAATCAACTGATGATAAAAACTAAATTTCCAGTTATGACGCTAATATGTCCTACCAGTATGTGCCACAGGTCTTATAGTTGAAAACATTTAATTTTAGTCCAATATTTTTGTCAAATAGGAACAAAATAAAACCTTTTGCAGAACTAGCACGAACCTAGACTAAATGCAAAATTTATCTCATACAGTGGAACTTACTTGAAAGGTCAATGTTAGCCTCAGGGAGTGCTAGTTTTGCTTTGTCCGGTGAAATTTTTGACAACCTTATCAGACCAAATCCAGCTACCTTCAATTGACCTCCAACGTCGAGCAAAATATTTCTGGCATCTTACCAAAATTTCAAATGTTAAAGAAAAGAACACATCATGGTGAACAAACAGATAATTGCCATTAATCTCAGAGACTTTCGCATTGGTTGCCATACTTTGGCTTTAGATCACAGTGGATAATGGGGTCTGGCTTAACTTCATGAAGATAGTTCATTCCCCTGGTAACCAAAATAATCACAAATGTGTAGAAAACTCAAATTAGAGATAGAAGTATTCACTTTAACATGTATAAAACTTTCATTTATTAATATGAAGCAACTACACTAACTCTCAAATTATCAGCATCCGAAAAGTAAATAGACAGTATTTACATTATGAGTTAATGATATTGAGTTAAATAAGTGTTCTGAAAGAAGCAACAGAACAAAGAAATAATCACAAAGTTCTCAGAATAACATCAAGTGGAACAAGACATGCCTAGCAATATCAAGAGCAAATCTGAGAGCTTTAGATGGAGACAAGCGCCGTTTCTTTTGAAGATAGCCAGCCAAGTCTCCCTGAACCTCATTAACAAAATTGATGTCAGGATGAAAATGTAACTTGAATGCACCATCAAAAATGGAAATTTTTCACAATCTCTGCGCACACTTAACCTACACCATTAGAAGATACTTTTATACCTTCATTTTGAAAATCAAAAACATATCCCACTTTCAACTGTCTGTATATGGTGGTAAAAAAGGGAAAACCATATTGAAAATAAAAACAGAAAAAGGCAAAAGCCCACTCAAATCGTTTCAGAAAGTATGGCCAAACAAGTTGCAAGTATTAATATTCTACTTGAGTGTACTGAGCAAGAAAAGCTGAGTCTGAAAAAATCTTACAGTGGTAAACATTTTTACCTATCTTCCCTGCTTATAAGTCATATGAAGGATACAAGAAACAATTTAGCATATTTATGTCAATACACAGGTACTTACTCATACTTACCTTCGAATGATACTCTGACACAATCATCATTGGAACATTCTGGGTAACTGCTCCAACAAATTGTACTACGTTAGGATGGCGGACCTTTTCTAATAGAGCTAACTCATGTCTGAAAGCAATTCTGTTGAAAGAAGATAAAAACAAGTTAAATGAATAATTGCTAAGAATATGAACACGGGTTGTGGAATTTTCGATCTAAATAATAATAACAATAATAATCCACATCAAGATTGTGAGTTCATTCTTTCTGTAGCCAGAGCAGAAATAGAAAAATTTATCCGATTTATTAACACCACAGTGAACATGCCAACAAGGAAAACCATTCAAGTTCACAAAATTAAAAGTACTTATTTATGGCCATGAATTATTCTGGAAAATACACAGGGATATGCATGACATTAATAAGATAACATACATTAGTTAGCAAATTCAATCAATTACTATATGAGTGTGTCTGCCAACAGATACAAACTCCCAGGCACGGACATTTATTGAAATTAATAATAAACAATAAAAGGCAAATTCCTCCCAAATGTGAGAAGATCGTAACGACCCCTGGTGATTTAAGTCCTACACTTATAACTGAAGACTTGAGCTCAAGATCCGTTAAAGCATCAGTTGATACGTACATAGTATCAGGGTTTGAGTAGCTCTCTTTATCAAGTATTTTTACTGCAACCTTCGTTCCATTCCATTTAGCTACTTGATACGTGCCCTGATATATGTTAAAAAAACTAAGATTACATCCAAACAGATAAATCATCATGATTAGTGAAAGGAAACTAAATATGGAAGGACAGATTGAATAGGGAGACCACATTGATCGACCCAGTCATATTTTGAAGTGCCTAATGAAATCCTCCTAAATATAGAAATCTTAAAACAAAGCTAATGACAATAATCTCAAAAGATAAACAATTCAAAGTTTTTTTGTTAATTAGGAAAGTGTTTCAATTCACAAACTGAACATAAGGAGAGATCTAGCAGCCTTTCAAAGTTGTATTAGACAAGCTTGGAAAGATAATGCTATAACCCCAAAAACTAAGAACTTCCAAGGTACATATTCATTCCGATAGATAATTAACATGTATAATTACTAAGAACTAACAATTGCTCGAAAATACTCAAAACAACAGTATATAATAATAAGAGAAATGACGTCATTAATCACACCTTGGAGATTCCATCACTCCTACGGATTTGAAGCTCAAGTGGATTAAGCTCATACTCCGGAACTTCACGGGGATTTGCAACCGTCATTGGCGTCCTCCTGTTTTTCTGAAAGGAAAAATGAGAGTTCATATAAAATAATCCTAATAACGAGAAATGTAAAATATGGAAGGGGAAATTTTCATATTTTACAGGAACTTTTGCTCCGCGAGCCTTCAAAAGGTTGAAAACCTCTGTCTGCCCATAGTGTTTGGCATCAGCAGCTGCCTGCCAAGTTAAGGCGGAACTTTATTAAAAAATACCATTGGAAAATAATCATCGAGAAAGCCCAAAAAAAAAAAAAACAAACAAACAATCAATCAAATCAAAGAAGGAGAATGAACTTCCTAATAAGAGAATTTTAAAGATAAAATACAAACATTTATTCAATTATAAAGAATTGTGTCAAAAAAAAAAAGGAAAGGGAAAGGGAATCAAAGAAGTATATAGAGGTAGAAAAAGCACCGTACTGCCCCAGCGATCACGAGCATCCATATTGGCCCTTCGGCTGAGCAAGAGCTTGACAACCTCAACGTGGCCTTCGCATGCGGCGATATGCAACGCAGTTCGGCCATCTAAGTCGATGCTATTGACATCGACCCCCTCATCGAGCAAATCATTGACTCCCTTGACGTCGCCCCGACAGGCCAAGAAAAGAAGGTTCATGGTTGAGTCAAGGTTCTCAGGCACGGATAGGTCGTTCTCACGGCTAGGGCTGCGCCGGATGGGGTCAAGCGAAGACTGCCTTCCGAAGCTAAATCTCACATTGTTCCGCCTCGGGTCAAGCGACGACTGGCGCGTAAACTGCCGGCTCAGGTTGCGTCCAATCGAACCGGTGGAAAACTGCCTCGAAATCCCCCTCTTCAACTGGGCCGCAAAATTTTCCATTCCTCCCTCCGTTGGTTTCAAATTTGCAGAGGCGGAAATGACTGAAAGGAGCCAACCTCTACATGACGGACAAGGATGGCAAGGGTTGGCGGGAGAGGTCAGAGAATGGAATAGAAGGAAGAGGCAGCTAAGCTCGAACGATGAAGGAAGATGAAAGCGTTGGCTGAGAGAGAGAGAGAGAGAGAGAGAGAGAGAGAGATGTGAGATCCTAAAGAGAAGGAATGGCCATGGCTACTTTTCCCACCGGAGGTTCGGGAAGCTTTGTCTTAGGTTCTACTTTCCGCCATTTTTATTTTTATTTTTATTAATTTCAAACCGGCATGGCTGCATGGACAGCCACTTAGCCATCGTGACATATTGACTTAGAAGTCAAGGTGAGGGAGCAGCCAAACTTGTGGAGGTAAGGCTAGACCAGCCCCTTAGTTGGTATTATTATTTAAGTTTTCATTAATTATTTATGAAATATTGAAGAAAAAATATTAAAACGGAGTTAGCACATGGATCGAATTCTATTTATTAATGATAATCGTAGGCTTGCAACGCGACGAGATGATATTTCTGTATTGAATGGCAGAAAGACATGGTATGATGCAACTTATTTGCCCCGCGACACAGTTTGCATGTTTGGCCCACATAACAAGCTGTTCCACCCATAATTTGGTCCCCCCAAGTAGATAGGAAAAATGAGTCATCAGGCTCGCACTGCTCCGTTTACTTTTTAAATTCAATATCTCTTTGGTGTTGACTTGACCAAAACGGAAGTAGACTCGTTTCTTCTTCTCAAAATGCCAAAATTTAAAATAAACTTTCACGTTTTTCGATTTTATTGCTCACAACACAACCGATAGCCAACTAAGATATAACATTTTCCCAAAACACTGACTAGATAAGTAAAATATACTCTCTCTCTCTCTCTCTCTCTCTCTCTCTCTCTCCACTGTATCTCATTTTCATTTTATGAAATTTTATTCCAAAACTTTGATCATAGTACTACTAATCCGTAGATATTCATTCATATTCTGGTCTATAAATGTATTTTCTTTAATTATAAGAAAGCCTACAACATTATTTTCAAATATAATGTTTAACACGGCCCCCCAAGAGCTGTACCATTTTTATAATGGAAAGGACCGCGGGCACCGCAGTGGTTGTCTTAGCCAAATTTTGTTGGTTATATTATAGATATGAAGATTTTTTTTTATTAAGAATACAAGAACTATTGACCATGCAAATATTTTTGTAGACGTATCAAAATTAAAAAATAAAAAAATCATCTCTTCAGTTCATGTTGACAAAGCTCAAAAAGTTGTATTTTATACTTGTCATTTTCAACGCTCTAAATTCTAGAAACTTAATATCAAACATGTATTGAGCCAATATAAAATTTTACAGCTTAAATATTCAGAACTAAATTTTTGAACCTCGCTTCAATTTATGTGCTAAAAATTCAGCTGAAATTAGAAGACCACCAATCCCCTCTGCATGTCGAAACCAGTCAGAAAAATAAAGAGTTTTTCAGCATCCTTAATCTGCCTAAACTTGGTAGTCAAAGTATGCAATCAAAAAGCCAAAGTCAATAGTCGCCCGTGAATGATCAAATCATATCTCGCATGCCATCAATCAACTCCAACTTAGTAGCTCAACCGATCGTTCAAAGTGTCAACCGCTAAGTCATTTTGCAAATATTGAAAAGAGCTAAAGATGTCAATTGCTAGAGAAAAGTGTCAATCACGTAGTCTACCACAGTGTTGACCAGGCTGTTGAATAACTTTAAAACTTACACATAACAGTCACTAATTGTCGGCAGATCTAAAAAAGTATCAACTAATAGTCATAGTTTTAGAAAACCTCTACAAATAAAGGAGAAGAGCCATTGAAAAAAAAACTTTTGAGAAAATTGCAACGCAGTACTGCCAAATTTTTCCACTTGAAAACAAAGAATTTTCAACCTAATCATAATTCTCATAAAACTTCAACTTAAGATTATTAACCTTAAGAGAGTATGATATTGTATTCTATTGTTCAACCTTCATTTGTATATTGGTGAACTAAAAAAGGGTGACACCCTTGAATAGTTGGAAAAAAGTTTGATTGACACCTACAAGTTCAATCAAGGAGAAGGATGACGTCCTTCAATAGTTGAAAGGTTTGATTGGCACCTCGAAGCGCAATCACTTATAACCATAACAATTTTGGTGAAGAAATCTCC
Source organism: Begonia peltatifolia (assembly GCA_022433055.1). Taxonomy (NCBI): domain Eukaryota; kingdom Viridiplantae; phylum Streptophyta; class Magnoliopsida; order Cucurbitales; family Begoniaceae; genus Begonia; species Begonia peltatifolia. Next base: position 13,175,042 of record CM039528.1, read on the forward strand.
AAAAGAGAAGCATTGGAGTGCAGATGTTGGAGTGCAGATGTAGGTAATTTGGCTGACCCGTCTCAACAACTTTGTTTGCACTCTCTTATCTCTTTCTCTTTACTATATTGCTTATAATTGTATATTGATTTTAGTTCATTCAATTAAGAGATTGCAAACTTATTAGTTTGCAATGGTATCTATGTTTTTTTCTATAAGACGCCTAGAACGGCAGGGATATAAGATTAAAAGGTCAGATTTTATTTTCATGTAAAGCTCTAGCAACCTCATTTGGCAATCATTTCAAGCCATTTTTGCGTCTTAACGCTTCTACTTGACGAAAATTTTTCAATGGTAGGTTGAATGTCAAAGTTGTACTTCTAAATCTTCGCCGGCTAGCGTTAGAAGTTGTGTCAGAAATTTTTTGTTCTGATTTTTTACGACTCGATTCTCCTTAACAACTTGACCACTTTGCAAAAGTCGTATACTGAACGAAGCTTGAAAAGAGGGCTATCATTTTATGGTGAAGCTATCGAATGGTAACATCATATTGTGACAACTCATCATGTGAAGGCAAAAATAGTCCAGTGTGAGAGCCCAACTCATACTAGTGAGGGTGCACAATCCTACATTTATTAGAAGAGTGAAAAATGTACGATTTGTAAGTAAAGTTCCTCTCTCTACCTAATGCAACGTTTTTTGAATTAACATCGAGAACAAAAACGTGAGAGCTCTTGCCCAAAGCAGACGTATACTAGGAGCAGTGAGGACATTATAAAAAATCATTTTTATGCATATGTTTGCAAACCAAAGGATAGAAAGGAAACGAATGTACGTAATGAGGATAAGTTCTCTCATATGAGGTAGACCTATGGGGGATAAGGTCATCAGTTTGGTAATATAGGGGTCTCGACAAAGGTTGCAAGGTTGTTGTTGAAGAGATTTCTCTCTAATGGAGAAGAAAGAGAATTGAAGAATAAAACGTAAGATTTGCTTAGCAATTGAGTGTTCTGTACAATTTTTCTTTTACCAAGTGTGTGGTGCTTGTATATATCAAGAAGCTAATAAATGAGTGATAAGATAGTAACTAGAACAAGTAACTAAACTAGAAGGAATAGTAACCAATTGTTTCTAATATCCCCCCTCAAGATCACAGGCGTAGAACAAAGATCTTGGATAAGAAGAGGTGGAAAGCCACCGGTGGGAGAGGCTTAGTCAGTGCATCCGTGAGTTAGTTATCAGACGGGGTGAAGCTGACCAAGAGGTTTTTTTGGAGAACTTTTTCCCGGATAAAATGAAAGTCAATCTCAACGTGCTTTGATTTTGAGTGCAAAACTAGATTTGAAGCGAGATAAGTTGCACTGAGGTTATCACACAAAATGAGGGGTGCTGCGGGAGAAAGAATACTGAGTTTGCTGAACAGAGACTAAAGCCATAGGATTTCAGCTGCTACATTTGCTACACTGCGATACTCGGATTCTGTGCTGGAGCGAGAGACCATCTTTTGTTTGGTGGAGGACCAAGATATGAGGTTTGGGCTGAAAAAAACACAGAAACCACTAGTACATTTGTGGTCATCTGGGCATGAGCCCAGTCAGCATCCGTATAACAGGTCAAGTCAGATGACGTACCTTTGAGATAACATAGAATCCTCTTAACTGCTTGCCAGTGAGTGTCAGATGTAGCATGCATGAACTGAGAGATGTTATTGACGGCAAAAGCAATATCAGGGCGTGTAAGACAGCAATATTGGAGGCCGCCAACTATGCTTCGGTATAAGAACCCATCACGTAGAGGGGTACCTGAGTGTATGGATAGAATGGGACCAGCCACCATCGAAGTCGGTACCGGTTTACAAGACTCCATATTTGCATGACAAAGAAGCTCAGATATATATCGAGACTGGGAAAGAGTCATACCTGTAGGTGTCTGAGTTACTGAGATGCCGAGAAAGTATGATAGAGTTCCAAGATCACGAACTTTAAACTGAGAATGGAGATATGCCAACAATTGGTGTAATTGGGTGGTAGAGTTACCTGTCAAAATAATGTCATCAACGTATACCAGCATAATAAGAATAGATGACGATGTTCGACGGATAAAGAGAGAAGAGTCAGACTTTGAGGCTGAGAACCCCCACTGTCTCAAAGCTGTGTATAACTTGGTGTACCAAGCCCTTAAAGATTGCTTGAGACCATAAAGGGCTTTATGAAGTAAACATACAGCGGAAGGAGAAGTGGAGTCAACAAAACCAGGAGGTTGTTGCATGTAAACTTTCTCGGTCAAGCTCCATGCAAAAAGGCATTACTAATATCAAGCTGTCGAATAGTCCTGTGAGACGAAACTGCTAAGGAAAGAACTGTTCGAACTGAGGTTGGTTTGACCACAGGACTGAATGTTTCATTGTAATCAACGCCTTCAGTTTGGTCATACCTTTTGGCTACGAGGCCAGCCTTAAATCGGGAAACCGTGTCATCAGAGTTTAACTTAGTCTTGAAGACCCACTTGCAGCCAACTAGTTTTGCATTCCTTGGGAGAGGAACTAATGACCAGGTGCACGTGTTTCGCAGCGCAGATATTTCCTCTTGCATAGCAGAGAGCCATTGAGGATATTTTGCAGCATAACTGTAGGTTTTTGGCTCTAGGGCAGGTTCAAGAAAAAGAGCCTTGGTCTTAAACACACCTGCTTTAGCCATTGTAATCATGGGGTGCTGGTTGGGAATGGATTGGTTAGGCAATGGTGAGGGGTGGTGATGGTGTGAGGAGAAGGGGATGGGAAATTGGGAACAGAAGAAGATGTATGGGTAGGCAAGAGGAAGGGTACAAGAGGGTGGGGAGAAGTGGAGGAAGTGGTAGTTGAGGTAGGGTTAGACTAAGATAAAAAGGGAATGTGAAGTGTGGCGCGAGAGGGTTAGGATGTAGGGGATGTGTGAGATGAGAACGGAAAAGTAGTTTCCATAAAGATAACATGACGAGAAACATAGATTTTATTGGAGGTAGGGTCAAGACATAAGGATACTTTGTGATGAAGACTAAGGCTTAGGAATACACATGGTAGAGAGAGAGGTTGAAGTTTGTGTTGGTTGAAAGGCCGGAGAACGAGAAAGCACAGACTACCAAAAACACAAAGAGATGTATAATCTGGTGGTTTTTGGAACAAGCATTCAAACAGTGACTTCTGACGGAGAACGGAAGTTGGTAGGAGATTTATCAAGCTGGTTGCAGTGGCAAATGCATAGGTCTAGAAATGATGAGAAACCGAATAGTGAAATAGTAAGGCGAGACCGGTTTCAACAACATGTCAATTTTTTTGTTCTACCCTACCATTTTGATTTGGGGTATATGGACAATAAACCCGATGTTGAATGCCTAAGGATTGGAAGAAAGGCGTGAAAGATTGGAATTCGCCACCCCAATCCGATTGAACGACTTTGATTTTAGTGTTGAAGTGCGTATTAACAAAGTTATAGAAATTGATAAAGGTACTTTGAACTTCACTTTTTAATTTGAGAGGAAAGAGCCACGTCAAGCGAGTACAATCGTCAACAAATAAGACAAAATATCGGGCACCAGTAATAGATTTTATCGGAGAGGGACTCCAAACATCAGTGTGAATCAGATCAAAAGGAAATTGCGCATGAGATTCTGTAATTTGAAAAGGTAATTTATGACTTTTGCTCATTTGGCAGGGAGTACAAAAATGATGAAACAATGTTGTTCAAATTTAGATTACAAGATTTGAGGACTTGTTGCAAAATAGGAAAAAAGCAGGATGACCCAGCCTAAGGTGTCACAAAGTGTCCAAAACAGGGGCTGGGGAAGCTCCGTGCAGAGCATAGAAGGAGCGAGGCTGAGCTACATGCGGTTAGAAGAAAGGCCGAGCAGCAGGCAACAAAACAGGGGGTGCCGACAGCGTGTGGTAGAGGCTATCACTAAGGGAACCACGAAGCAGGATTCGGTGAGTATTTCGATCCTTGACAAAGAAACAATCCGGGTGAAATTCAACACAAACAGAATTCTGTCGACAGAGCTGTGAGACACTTAAGAGATTGTGTGAAATAGACGGAGTATGATAAACATTGGGCAAGAAAAGAGAACGGCCGATGGCCAAAATTTCGGCAGAACCAGAATAAGACAAAGGAAGGGAAGTACTTACGGCAGTGGCAACCTGTGAAGAGGCAGGAAGGGTGTGAAGGTGACTCAAAAGCTCGGGCTGGGGAGTAAAGTAGTGGGTGGCCCCGGAATCGAGCACCCACGGTGTAGTTTCCGATGAGAAGTTCGGCATCAGGAGAAGGCTGGAGTGGCTATTTTGAGATGAGAGATTCGGGTAAGGGAGAAGGGAGGGTATCGGGTCGGGTGAGGGAATAAGGGCATGGGCCGGGTTATTTGTGAAAGAAGGTCGGGTTTAGGCGGAGACAGGTGGGTATAGGGCACGGGTCGTGTCGAAGGTGAATTTGGTTAGGTTGGCCTGGGCTTGAAGGGTCGGGTATTGGGCTTGATGGGCTGCAGTTGGGAGTTGGTAGCACTTAAAGGCAGAGTAGCCCATCTTGTTGCAGATCTGGCATCTAGGTCGGTTTTGTGGATTGGGCCGAGGGCGCCATGGGCCCGTTGGGTTGGCAAAATAGGGTCCATGGGGATAAAACCCGCCGGAGGGATTTGGGCAAAAAGGCGCAGGCAATGATCGGAAAGGGCGATGAGCGGCGATGTTCGCCTGGAACAAGGCCGGCGTCGGAAGGGTGGCAACGGTGTTTTGCTTCTCCAGGCGAAAGTCAAAACTCTGAAGCAGATTCTGGATTTCTTCCAGAAGGGTCTGTTCGTAATGGATGTAATCGCGGTGACGAAGGAGTTGTATTCGCTGCCCAAACTGCCGAGGAAATAGATGATCTTGTCTCGGTCAAAAACTGGTTCGCCAATCGCCGCAAGCATGTTGCAAAGTGTAGTGAACTGTTGGAAATAAGCGACAGCCGAGAGGTCGTCTTTGGACAGAGAGTGGAGGCGGCTTTGAAGATCGGTGATGCGAGCCAGAGAGGAGGATGCAAAGGTTCCGTCTAAGGCTGACCAGACTTCGTGGGCGGCAGCAAAGGAGATCATTTGGGGGAGAAGGTCCTCTGACAGAGAGGCGAAGATCCAGCTTAGGAGAAGACTATTGTAGTGTTGCCAGGTTGAAAAATCTTGGTTGATCTGAGTTTCGGTGGAATTCAGAAACTGAGGAGGTGTAGCCGAAGTGCTATCCAGCAGATGTTGAATGTCGTTCGCCGTGGCAATGTGAAGGAGTTGAGCCTTCTATACCAGGTAGTTTGTACTATTAAGTTTGAGAGTGAGCGTCTGGTTGACAGGAGGAAGGGGAGGGAGAGGAGGGGGATTGACGCTAGAGGAGGGAATGGGGAAAATTGAGCTGGAGGAAGCCATCCTCAGGCTCTGATATCATGAAGAAATTTCTCTCTAATGGAGAAGAAAGAGAATTGAAGAAGAAAACGGACGATTTGCTTGGCAATTGAGTGTTCTGTATAATTTTTCTTTTCCCAAGTGTGTGGTGCTTGTATACATCAAGAAGATAAATAAATAAGTGATAAAATAATAACTAGAATAAGTAACTAAACTAAAAATCTCTAATAGTTGTGCATTGAAGTGTGTAACAACTAACGAAGGTCTTAATTGATGTTGTGACTGTCTCGACAAAGTCACGAAACGTAAGGGAAGGGTGTCCCATAGTCATATATACTCTCTCCCCTAAACGGTTGCCTTTTGACAAGATTGTAAGGATAAAGAATGAAGAGAGAGAAATAATGAAAATGCATTCTTTTCATGGAAATGCATATTGCACGATATTTCATTGTTCATTTCCTTTATGCATTACTTACTGAGCGTTAAATTTATATATTAATCTTGTGACGTAGGTGAATAAATAGTTAGTGAATCTCGTGACTATAAATCTAAATGAAAAGACGTAGTTGAAGAAGCATACTCGTGAGTGAGGGTTTAGCATTGTTACCATGATTTGTGATTTGTAGAAAATATATTTTTGATATAAAGGATTTGATCTTTGTATATCTAAGATAAGTTACGGATTAGTTGTAAATACAGTTGGTTATTTTTTCTTCTTTATATATACTCAAACAATGTACATTACAAAAAAATGTATATATATATATATATATATATATATATATATATATATTGGTAACGAACAGAGTTAAAAGGACAAGACGATGATGCCAGGCTTCCTACACAAACATCAAAGGTCTTCCATAGTTACAGGCTCAAGCCATAAACTTAATTTACTATAAAACGACATGACTCGATCTAAACTTTAGAGCAATTGACATCTATTTTTTTTACATATATATATATTGGATGGTTAATCTACAGGCAGCTTGCTGGCTGAACTACGCCGGAAACTGTTCCCCCGACGTTGCTGCAGGATGAAACAGCATCCTTCTTGTTGTAAGTCAGTTTCACATCCTGTAATCTGATTCCCGTGCATGGATTCTTTGAGCTGCAATCGAATTTCACAGCCACCTCCGTCGCCGACGTTCCATGGATGTCTTGATAAGCCACCCCGCTAATTTTCACTCCAGAAACCTTCCAAATTTGTCAAATAAGACGTAATGTTTCAAATGAGAGTTAACTCATTATTGCGTAAAAGTGTATCTTAAAATTTTTATGCAAATATGTTAGCGTCTTACCTGACCAGGACAACCTTTGTTGTTTGGACAATAATTCTGATCGATGACGATTGGGTTTTCAACTTTGATCATGAGGGCATGCTGGAAAACAATGTTTCTGGCAAATCCATGGCTAGCTCTCCCCCATGTCTTGATCCTAAGACCATTTTGAGTCCCGCTAAACGTCGCCATTTTCACCGTCACGTTTTGGACGCCGGCCTCGACGAGGTCCTTCCCTAAACTCCCTATGCTGATTCCATGCCCCGGTCCACAAACCACGTTCTCCACCCATAAGTTAGAGGTTCCAGGGCCGATGGAAATGCAGTCGTCACCAGTGCCGATCTTCGTGTTAAGGATGGTGACAGCACAGGAGAGCTGGACGTGGATTCCATCTGTGTTGGGGCTGCTTCCGGAGGCTGATACTCTCAGCCCTTGCATTTTTACATTCTGGCAACCGTTTACAACGATGTGGAACATCTGGCTATTCACCGAACTCAACGAGCTTATTACTATGTTCTTCGAGTTCGATAATTCAAGTGACTGCACATCAGCCCAACCAAAAACGATTAAACTTTCGTCTGTTACAAATAAATTCACAGACAAGAAGAGATATTGTTTAGCAATGGAAGTATTATTTAGAAACAATTTAACTCCCCTATCGGAAGACAATAGAAGTTGTTTTTGAAATGGAGAGGTGAGTTCCTAGTACGCGGGTCGTTAGAAATGCCTTTGCAACCACGTTTTGGAGTGAAGGGGCATTCATGTTTCTAACAAACAGAATGCAAAAAGAAATGTAGAGAAGAAACAAATGGCATACAGTGGCTCCCTTGGGGCAGCTCTTGCCGGAGTTTTTGCAGGCCCATAAGGCAGTTCCTTGGCCGTCGAGAACACCGCCGGAGATGGTGAGCCCGTCGACGTGCCTGATAATGATCCAGTATTCAGAATCGCCGATGACTCTGTAGTCGGAGGGAGCTAGGAGAGTGCCGTCAATCAGAAACGTAATGGCATTGTTTTTACAAGGTCCATTGAAGGCGGCAGTTCTGACGTAGAATCTGCCCGTCGGGACGTAAATTGAAGAGGCAGTGGCTGAAGCACAGGCCGTGGACCATGCAGCTAAAAAAGCATTTGAGGAGTCAGTTCGACCGTCGCCTTTTGCTCCGAAACTAACCACGTTTAAACTTGCTGTAGCTGCTGCTGCACCATATCCAGAGTTGAAAGCAAAAGGGAGAATAGAAAGAAGGAGAGATTGGATTCTTAGGTCTGCCATTGTTGTCCGAGTGCGCGCTACGTGAGGGAGCGAGAGAGAGAAAGTGGGAGTAGTGGAGAAGTTGGAACGGTTTAAAGGGTATATATAGGATTGGAATGGAGGTTGTGATGAACAGTAAATATGAGCACCTGAAGCAATGGCTGCCATTACCGAATTAGAGGAGAGGAAAGAGGAAAGAGATGGAATTACGTAACTTTAATTACTATTAAATATTCATATTTACTAAAATGCCTTCAGTTTCCGCTGACGGAGACTCTTGGGTTTTCCTACGAGAAATGAATTGTATTACATTAAATGTAACATTAAGTGAGAATCGTGATTCACAACATAAAATAAACGAGAGGGAAGAACAAGTCTCCATCTATCCTTCCCTTCCATTATCTAAGTCAACATCTCCATACTCACGAAAACACTATTTGGCTAATTATTTTTTCACAGACATAAACGCTTTCATATGAATAAAAATAAGAATGTGGGGCTTCTGCACTCACACTTGGTCAAGAAAATCAACGAGAACGCGTCTAAAACGAAACTGAAAATATAAAGATTTTAAGGAGAAAATTGAAATAACAGCCGCCAAATTAGCACAAACTTGTGGGAAAAAACAAAAAATATTAGCAACGGCCAAAACCAGACGAAGAATGAAACAGATTGCAGACAGTAATGGCTGATTATGCTTATTTTGAGGTCATAATGCCATCTTATTCCCCCTCTCTTGCTTCATCGCCAAGAACAATGTCTCGCTCTCTCTCTCTCTCTCTCTCTCTCTCTCTCTCTCTCTCTCTCTCTC
>CM039528.1:13183752-13195219 GCA_022433055.1 Begonia peltatifolia
CTCTCTCTCTCTCTCTCTCTCTCTCTCTCTCTCTCTCTCTCTCTCTCCATTTCGTCGAGTCCAACCTCTTGAAAACATTTTCCATATTTTCTCTTACAGAAAGGGCCGATTGAAAAAAGTTCAATATTAAAATCCATTAAACTGAAGAGAATAGAGAGGAAGACGTGGAGATTAAGTGAGGGTGGAGGATAAAACGGAGAAGAAATCGGCGTCCTCTTTTTGCTTTTATAAGACTACCCCATCTCCGATCTAAATTCTTTTTGCTTTTATCAAACGAATTGGCAAAGATCTTTTTTACCCTTCTTAATTCTTTTTTCTTCTTTAATCTGAATAGTTCTTTTGTCATCTCTCTTCATTAGTTTTTCTCTTTCTTAGTCACTTGTCCATCTTCTCTCTCGCAATCACCTTTCCTTTTTTGTCCTTTCCTATCTCATCTCTTTTTTTTTTTTTTTTTTTTGTCTCTCTTAATAGTAAAGAGATGCAGAAAGAGAGGAAAAACTATTCTGTACATCCTCTCAAGCAAACTTACCCTACACAAAAGCTAAGGATACAAGGCCTGTGAAAATGGAATAAAAGCCTACCCACTAATACAATCGGGATTGTACAAAAACAGAGAGAAATGAATATGTTTACACATATTGGGCATGGGAAATGATGTGTTAACATCCTCGCAGACTCAAGGCGGTAAGATACAGAGCTTGAATTGTAAAGGAAGAAACTTTGGAATGGCCAGAGGTTTCATATGAGCATCAAAAGTTTGTTCTATTGAAGGTATATGCCAAACAATGAGCTCATTGTTCAGAATACTATCTCAAACAAAATGATAATCTAGCTTTGACATGTTTGAACTTAGAACGGAGAATTAGGTGGACGCAATATGTGTTACTCTAATGCGATCAGACTGGTGCAGATAAGGGACTAGAAAGTTTGCTAAGGATTCAATACATATTAATTCAGCAGCGTCATTAGCAAAACTCTTGTACTGTGATTATGTGGTGGAACGAGAAACCACTTTCAACGTGCCTGATATTTCATTTATTTTTGGACTTAATCTCCCGTTGTATAGGAGTCATGATCTGGGTTACTTGTTTGTTGTGCACCTTCAACTGAGCAAGAAGGTATTTGTATGTTATACGATATTTATATTAAATCGACTCAGATATCTTGCCTCTCACTGAAAATCCTTAACCTTGATAAATATGCACACCTATTGGTATTGATGTGCAATGTTCGTGACTTTGACCTTATTTTTACTTTGACTGTTTTATTGTATAAAATGATTGTCTCATTATTTTGTGTGTATGCTACAATATATAATGTGTAGTGATATTTTAACACTTATTTTGCAGATGGTGCATGAAACTAGTATCTAAAATGATTATAACTGTTTTCTATATAAATTTATGCATGCCAACATTTCTTAAATAATGTACAGTTAAATGAAGAAACTAGTTACTGATGCATTTGGTATAACATCAGGAGTCTTCTATTAGCTCCATTGGGGGTTAAGTTCTGTGGAGTTTCTTCCATCGTTCTATGGCTGCAGCCTGAATGTGTGGCGCCATGGGTCGTTCTCTATTTGCAAGCCCAAGGATGATCCGAAGGCCCGCAGACTAGATCGAGACAATTATCTGTTTGATGCAAGCTTGAACCTTCTGTCTTAGACGAGGCCAACTTGGTCTGATTCAACTGTGATGCCGCGTTGTGGTGCATTTAGAAAGATGGTGAAATATTTGTGAATATCATTCTTAACTCTTGATGACACCTACATTGCAAGCAGATATTATCTACCATATTATACTTTTATGGGTTATTACGACACACGGCAGGTGGAAAAGCTATGAGTAAATGCATTTCAAGTCAATTGCCCCCAACTATAGTGGATAACAGCATAAATGCTAACTGTAGAAGCAGAACAAATCTTTTAGAACGAAAGTGGAGCAAATTGGCTCCCTGCTTTCTCTCTGTCTCCCACCACTTGAAAAGCACTCGGCTGTTTTTTATGAACAATGTGTTGTGACTCCTCTAATCCAAGTAAAAGAGTGTTACAATCTTCCTTAGATTCTTTGCCTCTTGACAAGTTTCCATGAGCAGCCTACTATCATGAAATGCAAAGCAAATCACTTGCTGCACCTGAGAAATGATGTCCATATTACACAGCCTGCATTTTTCACCAGCAAATCCATCAGAACATATTCTCACAATACAAAACAATCACGAAATGTTTTACTTGTTATCATCAAATTCTGTTTTCAACCACTAATGCCATGTAATAAAAGTGTCATAACGAAGCACAAACCTGCTGGCTTCTATTAAAGGCAGATGATCATTATGCGGCTTCTCAATCACATTCTTCACCTATCCACACAAAAGAAGGACTAATAATCTGGACTTTAAAATACCTTAAGCATAATACAACTTATTGTCACCTCCGTCCACTAGTTTGAATTGAAAACAAGGATCATTCGTCCGACCTTAATAACTTACTCCAGTGGTCCAGAGACAAAAAAAGGTTGTCCTGTCTTTTATCTATCTATACCATTTCAACGAGTAGATAGAGGACATGCTCTAATCTATTCTCTTCATACCAATCTCTTGCTAAAGCAGATAACCATAAAAATTCAATTTAAATGATTTCTGAAGATGATCAACCATCTTATTCATGATAATCTTCCATTTCACCTACCACATGGCTGGAGTGTTTCATTCTCTAAGAGCACAAAAAAAGGAGAAAGTATGACGAACATCATTTTTGGTTTTGAGCCATTCAAGTGCACTCCCAAACTGCTTAGACCAAGAGATGGGTTATCCTATTCTGACAAGATAAGAACTAGATTTATCGTTTCTCTGCAACATTATATGTCTACTCTGGGTTCATATTCCATCATCAATTCATCCAATCAGGGCTTTTAATAAAGCATACCAAATGGTAGGTTTAATTTCATGAAGATCCCAATAAAAATTAAAAAAAAAAAAAACTGTCCTCAAGCATGACAGGATCGTAAAAATCTTTGTTACATAAAGTTATTATAACATGACAAGTTATTTCAAATATATAGCAATTCATATACCTCAGGTAGGTAAAATACCCTCAGGCAACTTTCACCTTAACAGAAAAAAATTTAATGGTTAATAAATACACTATAGGCAAAAGAACGTAATGGAAAAACTCTTACTTTTGACAACAACTCTTGGCTCTCGGGGGGTTGTTTTTTCAAACTTTGAGGCAGGATGACCGTCAGCAGCTCTTGTTTCTCAGCTCTTAATGCACCTCTGATTACGGCTGCATTGGTCCCAGATGCTCCTGATGTATAAATATGATTTTTCTGTAGACAAAAATTTTGCAATAAAAAGTCATGAGAATTAATGTATATCTCACATCCTACATTGAAAATAAAAGCCCAATGCTAGTTAAAAAAAGGCGTCAAAATACTAATCTTACAGTTATAACCATTGCATAGCTTAAAATCTCTATAAGTTCTTGATGCATAAAACCCATGTTCCTTGTTCCAAAGAAGCCAATGGCTCTAGGGCCCTGCTGTTGAATAGCTAACAACTCCTACAACAAACATTAAAAAATGCTGACAAACCTTGATTTCAAACAGCAGTTTTATGGACTACATGGAAGAACAAAATTTGTGGCTAGTTAATGCTCATCCCAGATCCAAAGTCCCGAAATAAAATAGACAAACTTGCTTTGATGGAAATGCATCAAAATCCTAGGTCATGGTGGCAGTGCAAAGAGCTGAAACAATTTGGTGAAGTCAAAACTAATATGTAATAGTAGCAGAAAATGAAAACTCATAATTGATAATGCATTACCAGTGAATATGACATTATTCATAATTTGAACAAATTTGCAATTGTTGATTTATGATTCCCATCTCTATCTATTCCATAAAACCATTACAAAGTACTACAGCTGTTAAGCCACAACCATTGGAAATCTAATGAACCTTTGCCGATAATTAGCAATCACAAAAAGATTGTAAAAGGCATCTAAATCAATATCCTCCACTAAAACCACCGAAAACCAACTAAGTAGATAGTAAATGTTCAACAAGAAAATTTTTATGAACACGTTTCAGTATCATTAAGGATGCTATGAGCAGGTATTGAATGAACTATAAATTTTTTGTATTCATTAATTGGGATATTGAATCAACTACTCCTAAAAAAAAATTAGTAATAATTATAAACAAAGAAAATGATGAAATGAACATTTTAATTCAATTGTTGTGTACTTTATGTCATCATTTACTCATTAACTACATTGTTATAATGCCAGCCAGAAAAAATACTGATATAGCAGATAAGTGAACACTAACCTGTATATAATCAACATCAGGAATGGATTTGAACTCAGATACCAACAGTGCACCAGATCCTTCAACAACAGATTGGGCTTGAGTTGGAATCTGAGTACGTGCATCATCATCTGAACCAAACATACGAACTCCATCCTCCTCGTCATGCTTCTCACACTCCGTGTATTGATCTTTCCTCGAATATCCGCAAAGCCACTATACCAGTACATAAAAACACAGTACCTGGTAGTAAATCATTAGTGAAAACCAACTACCCACAAGCACAATAATTATAAGATCACTGAAACTCCAAACATATTTATTCCAAAATCAATTCGATTGCCTTTTCATGTTGCTAACAGATAAACGATATTCAGCAAAAAAAAAAAAAAAAAAAATCAAGAGCTGGGTTTTTAAACATTATCACATCTCCTATACAATGATAAGAAATACTGGAAATTAAAAATCGTAAAATCTATACTCTTGAGTTAGGCCTCTTGTATACTTACATTATATTCAAAATATACATCTCATTTTCCTAATGAGAAAACGGGGTTCAAAGAACTCATGCAATCAATTCAACTGAAAACCGGTTGGAGGAATAATAGAACCGTTGAAGGTAATTTTGGTTTTTAGTTCTCAAAGAAGTTGCAACATTTGACAAATAACCTAGCCTTAAACTAACCAATCCATTGTTAAATGGAGAAAAACTGAAATAGACTTCTTTCTTTTCACTGTTTGCGAATTGACTATCCAACCATATAATCACTGCTTGAAAGAATGACACTCTGGTCACTAGCAACTAATTAACCAACATATTATATCAGATACCATACTATAACATAATGCTGTCAACTTGTATGCATTCATAGAGGGAGGACACTTCTGCCTATTAGGGTATAATTAAGTCAATGATAGGAAAGAACATCCTCATAAAAATTGGAAATCAAAAGTTGAGGCTTTCAGCAAGAGAAATAAGATAAAAATGTAAAACCATCGTCTAAACAAAACAGGGTCTTATCAATTGAGAAATTCATTTAAGTAAGACCACATAATGGAGGGGAAGAGAAACCCACTTGCGCGAGTTCACCTCCTGACATATGCATAAATAATAACTGCAAAGAGAAGCTGAACTTTACCATGGATCTGGATGGAAAGCGTTTTCGTCTTCCAGCGCATGTAAGATGAAAACGAAAAGAAGAAGAAGAACATGCAGGATATGGGTGGCAGTGAAGGGTTGTTGGGTGGAAGGTATATAGGGTTTTGGAGGGAAAAATAGAAGGATGGGACAAGGGAGAGGTAAAGGCGAGGGGGGAGAAGAGCATGAGAGATGAAGATGAGGATGTGCTCATTTTTCTTTCCCTGCTATGCCGTAAAGATTTGCTTTTTGCTCCCTTTTCGATTGCCTTTTTTTCCTGACAAATCTAACCAGAAAGGCGAAAGCCACACGCAAGGAGTGACGCTCCAGTCGCTCAAAGCAATCATCACCGAACCATAAAAAAGGAGCAAGGTCCTCTTGTGTATTAACACATCCTTTAATTATTAATATTTTTTTGTTAAAATATGCTTTTTACCCTCGTTTATTGGTTGTTATAATATCACTGCATCAAATTTAATAGAGACAGTACATGTGGTAATTTTTAATCCTAATAATTTTATGAAATGAGGTGGATTAAATTCATTTAATGTTTCGTTTTAATATTTTCTAGCTTAATAACAATATATTGATTTTATATAAATACCATAGAAATACTTTCTTTATATTATTGAAAATAATTGATCTTCTGTCCCCCACACGTAAGGAGTGGTCATCCAGACAAAAAAAAAAGACTGATCGCATAATAGTGTCAAGTCCCTATTTTGGCTCGTTCAAAAGACGAAAGCAATCGACTATAGAAACGGCATATTATATCCCGCTCAAGGTCTTTGGTTAAGCCATCAAACTAGCTGAACATCCACAAATTGAGATGCAATCTATTGAAGACAATTATGCATGGAAAGTCATTTAATTAAATGACTTTAGGAACTTAATTGACTAAAAGAGCATAAACAAGTCAATTGGAATTCAAATGAAGAATTTATACAGATAAGAAGTTAACACTTAACTTTGCAACAGTTAAAATGTTGATTTTCCACTTTGGAGGGTTAAAAAAGGGTGTTATGCCCGGAATTAAGGAGCATAAAGTAGATCATAAGCATATATTATGACGTAGTTTGACTATAGAAATGCCAATAAAATATTGACATGTGGCCTAGATTAATCAAAGTAATTAATAAAGTTTAAACTGAAGTTAAATTTGTAAATATGTTTGAATTGAAGGATTAGTTAAAGTTATAACATATAATAAAACTAAAAAATCAGTAATTAACATCGATTGTAGAAGGAAGGAAGAAAGAAAAAATGAGAGAGAAATTTAAAAAAGAGAAGAGAAAGAAGAAGATTAGTCGCATTCCAACAAAAACCTTAACACACAAAAAATGCTCTTGGAACTCAGAGAAAGACGTCGATGTAAAAACTTCAAAGCAAAATTAAGATTTCAAGTAAGTTTCTCCGTACCCTATCCGCTTACAAATATGTTTACAAATATATTCATAAGACACAATGAAGTCAATATAAATCACAAAAGAAGTTGTATATAAACGCATTCTAATGTTAGAATAAATGTTATGATGTTTTGTACGAATTGAAATGATTGTTTGAATTGGTTTTTGGTGAAATCCGATTGAAAAATCGTATAAAACTCAATTATGTAATTAAAGTCTCAACATAATTTTATTTATAGTGGCAAAATGCATAATGCCATGGCGTTATTTAAAAAATGCATCGACTCTTTAATAGTGTTTTTTTTTTTGCACACTATTTATGTATTAAAGCCTTTGCATTTTGACACTAAAGCCACATCGCTCCCACCATATTTTGGATAAAAATTATTGAAAATTACGTAAATTAATATAAAATAATTTAGTTAGGAGCCTTGGCGTTTAATAAGTAAATGCCATGGCGATATATACTTGGGAAATGAAGCCTTCGTGTTCAGAGTTTGTAACGCATTGGCGTTAATTGAGGATTAAGCCTTGGTGTTGAAAAATGCCATGCCCCAACTTGTGATGAATGTTGGCCGTATTCGGGGATATAACACTGAGGCAATGATCGATGGCAACACGACGGCGTGGCATTGGTTATGCCACAACAATAGCATATAACATTGTGCATGTCTAGATGTGAGTGTCAATCATGTGTCGGGATGGTTACACATTAATTCAAGCAACATGTAGCTGAATGTATTTATCTGGTAAGCACATCGACTGACATTAGTGCCCAATGTATATATAACTTTCATATTTGAGTGTTGTATATATGGTAAGATCGTTACTCAAAGTTTTCTTATCTACATTGCTAGGAGAGTATTCATTGGTAGTCATTAGAAAGCAATATTGTAAGCTTTCCTTTGTATGACTGCAAGTTATTGTGGTATGACGGAAGTTAGATACATCATAAATCCTTGCATGGTAATTGGTGCCAACAATCAGTGTGGCGGGATTGCTAGTAATCTAGTGTGAGTGGTGGCTTCAGGCAGGTATAGGTTCTTATTAACATTAATATTAGAACATGTTAATACGCCATAATTAAGTGAATATGGCTACAGGTTACTATGTTTTAAAGTGCTATCTAATGAAGCACAATCTTGTGCACTTTGGTTATCAAATGCTGGTACATGAATGCTTATAATAAAACTTGATATCCTTGAAAGTAGAGAACTTTGGTTCCTCCAAGTTCCATATTCTAGAGGCACAAGTGTTGTGGAACTGAAAGTGACAGTAAAAAACAATGCAATATGTTACAATTTAAAAGTGACTGAAAATTAAAGTTGAATGAAATATAGTTACATGAGATTGTGATGAAAAGACAAGTTTGTTGACCAAAGTTATATCTCAAGCAATATTGATTATCATTCCACCAGGGCTTTCCTTTTTCTACTTCCTTTAGCTTCTGCTGTTACTGAATCAATTTTTTAGCCTTTCGAATTCGATCATACTTAAGCAATCAGACTTTGTGCATTTGTTCTTATTTAATGTCTCTTTCGTAAAATTGAAACTTCATAAAAAAACATAATCTGCAATTCCTGGCCTATTTGGGTTTGTGATTCTAGACATTGATGCTTAATAAGGAAAAAAGAACTTTGTGTACAATGGATATAACTTTTTCTTATCACAAAACATCGAAATTGAAATTTATTAACAAAAAAAGTATTGAAAACTCATGCAAATGTGTGAAAAAGAATATTATTTTGTTAAGCAAATTTACTCTAACCTTGGACAGAGTGCGTGGAAGAAGAAGAAGAGTTAATCTAAAGTTTTTCAGGGTTATAATAGACAGGTACAAGATAGAGATGGGCACGGGGGAGTAGTAGTTTGAGGATTGGAGGAATTGGATAAAAAATGACTAAAAACTCTTCCCCAGTATTAGATTAATTAAGAAAAAATAAATTAAGACTTTAGAGGAATCAAAACTTGTTGCAATGCAAATAGATTCATTGCAATAAGACATCTAAAATAACACCTTACCGAAATAGAAGGTCGCAAATTTTAATAACGATGCTAGATTCAGAAAATACCACTGGACATCGATCGGAGAAAAGACTCCTCTTAGAGAAGTTTTGCTAAAACAATATTTTTATATCCTTTAACACAACACACTTACCTCTATTTATAAAAAATTAACGTCTTATTAATCCTAAAATACCCCTCTTAACTAATTTCTTAACAAACTATATCACCCTCCTAATATATTTCTAACAAAACTCTTCAACAATGTACAAGTATTATGATAGGCCCCATCGGGTCAAAGAAGCACGAGAAGAATGGGACTTTTTAAGAACTAGAAATGAGTTGGAGAAATATAGGATTTTATTTTGCATTCTAAGAAGAGGGTAGGAAAGAGCTGGAGAATTATGATTATTTTCAACAGCGAAAACAGACCGCTCAAGAGTCCAATAATTCCCTCTAAGTTTCCTTATAGTTTATCATTCATTTTGATGTCAATCATTCATTACTAAAATTTGAAAATCATAACAGGCTCAAGTTTCATTTCATTAGTGTATACACAGAAGAAAATAAGAATACCTACAACCAACATCAGAGAGCATTTTGTTTTTATGGTACTTCATGGCTTCAATAAATTCTAATAAAACCCTATTATCTAAAAGCAGCCACAAGTGTTTGATAAAAGAAATACCTCAAAACTTTAGCTAATCAAACTGCTGTCGGAGCTGCATCTCAGTTTCGGTTTTCCAGGTGGCGTGAGACGACTGGCCCCTCATTCTCTTGCTCTTCTCCTTCTCCTTTACTGTCGACCCCTTCTTCTTTGATTCTTGACTTGGGTCCGTGAGTGGACGGTCACTGCAGACAGGGCAAAACATACCTCGGGAACTAGAAAATGTCTTAGGAACTCCACATTGCAAGCACATCCTATAAACAGATAACAGCCCTGGGATATGATAAATCGACAACAAACAGCACCACAATACCTAATGACAGCCAAATGTACCGCAATAACTCTGCCGCATCATCTGGATTAGGGTAGGCTGCAGTTGGCACTCGCTTGTTCCCCTGCTTTGTGCTTGCAGCTGACGAAGCTAGAGTTTGATTACTTTCCATGTCACTCCTAACTCGATCATGTATTCCTACCAGATGAGCTTTAGCTTCGACTAGAGCACCTTTTATGAATAAACAGTAGTTACACATTAAAGAAAAATTAACAGCACGGGAAGCAACAGACCAACAACAGGTTTGAATGAAAAACAAATGATAATACAATAGTAACTAACTATGAAGCAGAACCCGACCTTTACAAATGCCATCCTTCACTCCACTAAAAAAAAGAACAAACAATAATATCTAAAATTATAGACTTCAAAACTTTCTTGTATCATATTAGCATTATAAACTTCAATTTTTCCGCTCATTAAAAAAACACAAACTATTAGTTTGGATTTAAAAAAAATCAAAAAAGCACAACCCCATAAAGTCTTCAAACACATCTCAAGCATCAGAACAAATCTTTCACAGTTGTACACATGACCCAAACCTAATAAAAATTTTGCCAGGAGCTAATTTATAGCGAGAAACAGTGAACAACCCATACCAAGAATTACAATGAAGACGGTTGTTTTCATTTTTAAGATAAAATGCTATATGTTTGAACTGAATTAAGTCTTTTATGATACCCAAACCTAATAAAAAAATGAAATGAGGAAAAAAAGTACTTTCATATTCATTACACAGACAACTTGAGATTTGTATATCTTTCATTATAGTATTTCTTTTTTATAAGAATCTTTCATTATAGTATTTAACATTCTATCATAAGTATAATATGACCTAAGAAATCAGAATAAGAGAACCATCAATCCCAACAATCATCGCATTCTAGATTTTAAGGACATCATATGAAATAGTATAATATAAATACATAACAAAAATCTTGAAGAAAATAAGTAATATCCATTCAATCGTCAGTTAAATAATATTGACGAATAAAAATTAAAGAATTCTTTATGTATCATAAATGTTAAGATTCAATAATTAGGGCCTGTAAATATTTTACAACTAGGGCACATGCACATTCTTTACTTAGGTAGATCGATTTGATATATTTGCTAATTTTCAGTCCTTGTAACTCTATATAATGCAACGCACTTTTACAATGAACTTGCTAACACTTCAGGCATTGAAGGATAAACATGTAGATAGCAAGGACATAAAGTTTACAAAGTTAGTGTTGAATAATCTGATCAATAGCAAGAAAATGCAAGAAAATGAAATGGCTCTATCTTCTACGGCTATTTCAAATAACAGCAAGAATGAACTATGTACCAAACCTCAAGGAACTTCAAAAAACTATGTTCTCCATTTCATATGTAAACATATGAAATTATTGCAAACCCAGATACAGTGCAGAAATATATTGTGTGGGTATGTCATCATATACCTCCTCACTAGTTTCACATTACAGCTAGTAACCAATGGAAACATCAAGATGAGAATATGCATATGAAGCGGAACATATACCGGGAGGTAGTTGTTTCTTCTCCCTTTTGTTCCTCCGTGTACCATGGATCTCTCGAGGTAGATCAGACTCTTTTACAGGAGTAAAATCT